>CAWUFW010002696.1:1862500-2090793 GCA_963921515.1 Calotriton arnoldi | reverse complement strand
CTACACGACAACGCCAAGGCTCAAACCTGGTTCTCCAGCTCCAAAGTCGGCAGCTCTGGCGGTGAGACCCATGCATTGTCACAAATAACCAGCATTTACAATGCAATAGGTCTCGTATTTGCAAGACTTTGAGCTATTGGCATTGTACATGATAATGCCTTTTATTTGTGTTTTGAAAACCTGCACGCGGTGCCTTAACACTCACTTTGTACTTATAGCTGTTCACTTCAATAGGTCTCGCGTTTCCAAAAGTTAACAACTATAAGTACAAAGTGAGTGTTAAGGCACCGCGTGCAGGTTTCAAAACACATTAATAAAAGGCATTGTCATTTACAATGCCAATAGTTCAAACTCTCACAAATGCGAGACCTATTGCATTGCAAATGCTTGTTCTAACTTACAGTGACTAGCAGAAAGAACATGATTAGATTGCATTCCTTAATTAGTTATAGAAAAGTTAGAATCTTTCTGCATGTTTTGACACATTTTAAGTTACTGCATTTTTTTAAAAAACTGGCTTGTATTGAACGTTTCTAATATCTTCTTGCAACACATATCTAATAGGTTTTTGATGTGTTTACTTTTGCACTAGAGGTTCTATTTTTTCTTAATGTTTGCAAACATTCTCTTTCTTTCATTGTTTATGGGAAAGGTTATGCTGTGACCATGTATTTGATGGGATAAAGTAGACACTGCCATACATGATAAGGATATTGAAAGTCACCTAAGAGTTCCATAACCTTGTAAAGGAACTTGGCCTTCGGCCTCGTTCCGCTGTATGCTGGTGGAACTCGTAAGTGACTTCCAATATTCTTATAATGTACTTCAGGGAGTACTTTATCCTTTATATAATTGAGGCCTTCTGATTCAAAACTACAGGGGCCATGATTGTTGACTGGGACTCCTTACCGCTAAGTATTAGAACTCATCACCCCTCTTTGCCTTTGGAGGCATTTGTTGTAGCTATTCATGAACTTAAGCTTACCCTAATGCCAAGTAAAACACAAGCAGACTCAGACAAATTTATTGTTTACACTGTGCTACCTGTTTCCTGCACACTTTTCAATAAATTCTCCATGTAATGTTTCTTACGCTTTATCCCACTCCTCCTATGCAATCCGCTACATCGTAGTTCGACATCCTTCCAGATTTGATCTCCACAGCTCAGTTTGTGACTGATTACAGCTAGCCATAAGGCCATTTACCTAGCAGTTTACATGGGGGAAGGCAGAGTCTAAAGCCACAGGCACATAAGCCGTGACAACCAGCTCTCCTTGATCTCAGGAAAACTGTATTAGTGGCAGCAGCTAAATGCTGTCACAGATTGAGCTACAGTCCCTGGCTCTGGCAAATTGTAAGGCACTGCAGGCTGAGCTGACAGTTTCGTTAAATTGGCATGATTTCGTTTCAGTAGTGCAGCGATAAGTGCCATTATGTGTTAGTCTAACCCGAGATGAGTGACACTTGGCAGGGCTGCAGACAAAGTGTGGAACTGTTTCCCTTCCACTATCAGAATGAATCTCTTGTGCACATTCTTCAAAAACAAGTTAATGAGGCTACTATTCCAACATCACTTCGATAATTAACTAGTATTCCATTGACCCTTTAAAATTGGAAATCACCAAGTTGGCTATTAGATCACACATACATTGCCTCTCCACAATCCTATTGTAATTTTCCCATTACTTTAAATTGTCTCCCCAATGCACTCTTTACTCCTGTTTCATTAAGTGCTACATGTAAATTTCATGGAAATTGTTCTTCTAGGTTCTACTGCTGTAATCAATTCTACTATGTAAAATGTGCTTTCATCCTCATAAGACAGACGGGGTCAGAGGGTGAATAGAAAGCAGGTGGGGAATTCTGCAGAGCTAGTGAAATAGGGCATTAACCTTTTTAATGTTGAGTGAGCATGTTTAAGTGCAGTGAAAATAAATGACATTGAGCAGGTAGCCAAGGCCTAGGAGGAGAACAATGGTCATATCACCATTCTGCTTGAGTCAGGTTATCCATCTATTCCTTCATTGGTCAAAGGCATTGAGAGACCATAATGAAATGGTCTTCAAGACTTTTATCGCCAACAGAGTTCAGGGTCACATTTTGTGTTTGTCATAAGGGGGAGTATGTACATGCTGAGCAGGAGTGGTGGCTTTGTGTTCCCCTGAGGGATCCACATGAGACATGCATATTGTGGGGGTGAAATGCTTAAGTCAGACTCACACTATAGAATTGGAGAGGAAAGGCTTGTACTACTCCGAACATTTTTCAATTTCTTAACTTTTCTTGTTTGGACAATCTGTGAAAGCCTAATGCCCTAGTCCTAAAAGCAGCCCAAGTCTCATTAGGAATCTTTTGACATAATCCCAAAAAAGTGATTACAGATGGATATTGGTATATCATTGTTTTCATAACCTGGGCATAAACCTGACCAGAGGCGGCTCTTCCGCTAAGGCGGAGGAACGTCGCCCCACTGCTGGACTCCTCCCCTCTCGGAGCAGGGGAGGAGTGGTTTGCCCACTCCAAGTGTGCATGAATGTTTGTCTGGTCTGAGACAGTCATGCGCACTTCGCATGTTCTCCATGCAGGCTGCAATACAGCCTGCGTGGAGAACATGCCCGGGCCCCCAGTCCCTGACTGAGCACCGATCCTGGGCGCTCAGACCAATCACAGCGCTGCATTGCAGCATTGTGATTGGCTTAGGGGAGGGAGCCTGGCTGCTTCCTGTTCTGGCTCCGGAGAGGAGAGACTGAGATGACGTGGGAGAGAGAGGGAGAGTGGCGAGAATGTACGTTTTTTTCTTTTTTTACATCCCACCCTTCTGCCCGACCCACCACTCCCGATCCGTGACTACTGCTATATCCTACCTGGCCAGGAGAATGCAGAGGCTCTCCCAACTGGGGTGAGCTAAGCCTATGGCATTGGAGCCAGGGCCTGAACCAGAGGAAGCGGTGCAGGTTTTCGCGACCTTTGTACAGGGTCGGTGGGGATTGGTTGGCCGGGGGCTTGCACACGGAAACACTAGAGTGCTCAGAGGGTGGTTCCCCGCAATGCCAGCAGCCCCAACCTTTAAAAGGCACTGCAAGATGGCGGACGGGTGTCTTTCCCACTTGCCACCTCAGACACATCAGGAGCAAGCTCCTCGCAACTCCTCCACATGCTTTCGAAAAAACAGCATGCTCCGCTGCCACGACTCTGCGGCCACAGCCCTAGTCCTTATTGGTGCCCCCAGGAGCCGCACAGGTTATAGAGCTTGTTTTCTCACCTGACCCAAGTTACGTTTAGGTCTCCTGCACTCGGTGGTGGCTCTGGTGAGGGCATGAGGACTGTGGAGGTGAAGGGGGGGCCAAGCAGGGAGGGGGGTTTTTGTGGTCACAACAGCTGCTTTCTGATGGTGGTTGGGGGGACAAGAGTCTTTGTTTGGTTGTTTTGAACTGCCAGTTGATGAGTGGGTTCATGACCTGCTGAATCTAGGGCATAGGATGTCTGGGGGGGTGAGCAGACAAAATATCGAAAATAATATATTGATATACAAAAATATCGAAGTTAAAATATCGAAGGGACAGAATATCGAAGGGACAGAATATCGATGGACAGAATATCGACCCTAAGGTAAGTAATATCGAATTTTTTAATATCGATGCTACTAATATCAATATTTGTATTATTGTTATGTATTTTGTTATGTTTTTAATATGTCAAACTCCTCATCCACGCACACAAGGCACTCCACAAAACTGGCCCAGCCTACCTCAACAGACGACTCTTCTTCTACGTCCCCAACCGCCAGCTCCGCTCCGCCGACCTCTCCCTCGCCACCGTCCCTCGCATTCGAAGAACAACCACCGGCGGCAGATCCTTCTCACACCTCGCCGCCAAGACCTGGAACACCCTTCCACTAAGCCTACGACAGACCCAAGACCTGCTGACCTTCAGGAGGCTACTCAAGACCTGGCTGTTCGACCAGTAGCATCATCCCCCCCCCTTCCCTCTCCCCAGCGCCTTGAGACCCTCGCGGGTAAGTAGTGCGCTCTACAAATTCTGTGATTGATTGATTGATTGTGTTATATGTGTTTTTGTTAAGTGTTCTACTTGTTTAAAAATATATGTATACAATTTTGATATGTTAATAAAAAAAATGTTAAGTAAAAATTTTTTTTTCGTACTGTAGCGGGTTGTGGGTTTATAGGGGAATAGGGTGGGAAGTAATTTAATTGTAATTAAGTTATAATTTATTTTAATTAATTGTTATTGATAATTATATAATTGTTAATTAATTAATAATTGGTAATTAATTTTTATTAATTGGTGATTAATTTTTATTAATTCATTAATTGATCATCATGTAATTTAAATGTAATTAACTTATAATTTATTTTAATTAATTGGTATTGATAATTATATTATTGTTAATTAATTGATAATTGGTAATCAATTATTATTAATTGGTAATTAATTATTATTAATTAGTTATTAATTTTTATTAATTGATTAATTGATCATTATGTTAAGTGTATTATTTTATCATTGGAGTGTGTTGTGCGTTTATAGGGGAATACTTTTGGAAGTAATTGAAATCTAATTAAGTAATTATTAAATTTATTTTTGGGTATTGATAATTAATTTATTGGATATTAATTATTAATAGGTAATTTTTTTAAATTACAATTTTTTGGTTCTAAAAATTAATTTATTGTTGTTTTATTATTAATTGGTAATTAAATATTATTAAATATTATTTATTGATAAATTTAATTAATATATTAAGAATTATTTATTAATTGATAATTAATGTTTAATTATTATTATTATTGGTATAAAAAAGCATTTAATTGTTTAATATTAGTTAATTGGTAATTAAGTTTTAATAATTTATATGTTTTTTGTTATTAAAAATATTTTATTGTTTAATATTTATTATTTAGTAATTAATATTTATTAATTATTATTTATTGGTATTTATTATTA
The DNA here is from genome assembly GCA_963921515.1 of Calotriton arnoldi. Classification (NCBI taxonomy): domain Eukaryota; kingdom Metazoa; phylum Chordata; class Amphibia; order Caudata; family Salamandridae; genus Calotriton; species Calotriton arnoldi. Next base: position 2,085,828 of record CAWUFW010002696.1, on the reverse strand, counting down.
ATACATTTTCTATTGGTAATTATGTTTTTAATAATTATTTATTGGTATTGGTAAATAGTTTAGAGTTATTTAGGGGCCCATTACGATACCCGGCGTAAATAAATCCGCCAGGCATGGAAGCGGCAAAAATCCGCCCGCACACACCGTCTGAACACCGACCACGCCATTACGATTACACAAACCGAAAACCGCCATCGGCGGAAAAATCACACAAAATACCGCCCGCCATCGTCCGAGTCGGAGTCAAACCGCCCGCCACGGACGGAAACATGCACGACAACACAAAACCGCCCGCCCTCACGGCCGACACACCGCACGTGAAATTACGATCGCACCGCCATGAGCGCGGGAAAACTACAAATATACCGCCCGCCAGCGCAAACTACGCCGATGAGAATCGACACGGCAGAAGCCATGGCGCCCACGTCCCTGCACAGAAACCATCCGCTCACAAAACCAATAGCACACAACATGGCCAACAAGTCCACACAGCAAGGCACGCACAAATACACAAGCACAGTACACATCCCGAAAACACCCCCCGGACAAACAAAAACTACAAAGGCCAGAACCCCAGACACAACACACCTGAAAACAACAGACCATGAGGACACACCCACATAGGTAAGTACAAAAGCAGCACTCCCACAGACCACAACCCCTTGCAACATTGCAAACCAGAGAGGAGAGGAGAGGACACAGTGACACAGCAAGGACAGCAGCACACCACAGAAACGCACACATCACAACCACCACCACCACCACCACCAAACACCGGCACCACAAACCCCTGCACATTACACAACACACACCGCACCAGCACCACAAACACCATGGCACCACAAAGAATGCCCAAGTTCACGCCCATTGAGCTGACGGTCATGGTCGACGAGATCATCAAGGTGCACCCACAAATCTATGGGAACATGGTCCAACACACACCACTAGCCACCAGAAACAGAATGTGGAACCGGATCGTAGACCAGGTCAATGCAGTCGGGACCCTGCCCAGGAACAGAGTCGAAATTAACAAACGGTGGAATGACGTCAAGAGCCTGGTCAAGAAGAAGGAGGGCAAAAACAGAGAGCTGGCTGCCGTCACTGGCGGAGGGAATCCCGCGCTCTTCAAGACCTTCAAAGCGTGGGAGGAGAAGGTGCGAGTCATCATACATCCCGAGATCCTCGCCGGATTAGCAGGGGAGTGGAGGCTGGTAAGTACAAACTAATGTATACCAGCACACCGCTATGTACTCACATGCACTACCACCATGCCACAGCTCCCAGGGACAAACACCCCCATGTCCAGCACACAATACACGCACACACACATGCAACAGACACCACCACACACAGCCCAAACAGAACAACTGTAAGATGCGTGGGGACATGTGTACATTCAGCCAGCCACGTAACCACCAACAGGTCCCCAAATATGCCAGAAGCGCCACAACGAGCACCCACCACACCCATGTGTCCGCCACAGCTGCACAAACCGACAAGTAACAGGTAAGTGGCAGGAACACAAAGTGCAGTGGGTGGGACGGTGGACAGCCCAAGTACAACACACACCAGGCCCCTAGTCCCACAGCACAGCAAGGAGGAGCATCCCCCACACCCCACAGCCACGTGTCAGCCACCGCAGTGCACAACGACAGCCGAAAGGCAGACATCACGGTCCACAGCAATCGGTGTCAGTGGGTGTCCAGCCACCCCCACGACCCACAACACCCCCCACCCCCACAGACCTGCAACATGGAGCACCCCCGCTTAGAGCCATGTGGCATCCAGTACAGTGCACGCACGAACAACCTGCAGGTGGGAAACTGGACAGGGCTGGATTACTGGAGGCATGAGGACCGGCACACGACCAACACATGGGACATGTCACGTAGCAGACGAGAACGCAGCACCGCCCACCGTCACGAACAAGTGAACAATGTGCACACGGACATGAACAACAGACTCACACCCCACATGACCCATCACAGACATAGCAACACCTAAGGAGCCACGTCTGCATACACAAGCCACACTGAAAATAGTACCACACGGCAGCCACTGTGCAACTCATCACACACAACCGAAACACCATTGAAGTCCTGTCCATGTAGCCCCTACTGCCTGTCAACCACACACCCCACAACTACGCCTATGTAAGACAAACAACACTAGACGCAACAGAGCGGAACAACAGAAATGTACACGAACACCACTGAACCCATCAAACACACAGACACACCATGCACATACAACATACCATCCATCCCATCCGTCAGCCCCAGTCTCATGAAAGGCATGTCATCCGCACAGCTGCCACACATACAGCAGTCACGCTAAGATACATGCCCATGACCAACCATGTGCCAGAAGTCAATGAAGCGCACGACACACTGTGAGCAACAACACACAACATGGGCCACACCCCCCACGAGCACTGCAGTGATGCACATGGCACAGGGCAGCACGCACACCAAGGAGATGGGACAACTGCAATACGTTGGCTTTCACACACAACCATCACTCACTCATAACGATGCGTCCAATGCCATGTCCAGTAATCACAACAGACAGCAAATATGCAGGCCATGTCAAGCATGCACACACCTCAAACCATGCACTGTCATGCTGCCACAACACATGTCACGTTCGGCACCCATGGCTCACAGCATGTACCCCAAAAGCATATTCCCTCCCAAATGCGAATCTGGGGCATGGCCCCCATGTTGCCATATGCGTTCCTAAGCGTCCCATTTGAACCCCAAAAGCATATTCCCTCCCAAATGCGAATCTGGGGCATGGCCCCCATGTTGCCATATGCGTTCCTAAGCGTTCCATTTGAACCCCAAAAGCATATTCCCTCCCAAATGCGAATCTGGGGCATGGCCCCCATGTTGCCATATGCGTTCCTAAGCGTCCCATTTGAACCCCAAAAGCATATTCCCTCCCAAATGCGAATCTGGGGCATGGCCCCCATGTTGCCATATGCATTCCTAAGCGTTCCATTTGAACCCCAAAAGCATATTCCCTCCCAAATGCGAATCTGGGGCATGGCCCCCATGTTGCCATATGCGTTCCTAAGCGTTCCATTTGAACCCCAAAAGCATATTCCCTCCCAAATGCGAATCTGGGGCATGGCCCCCATGTTGCCATATGCGTTCCTAAGCGTCCCATCTGAACACCAAAAGCAAAGTACAAACCAGACCCAGGATGGGCCAGGAGCCCGCATACACCAGAGTCACAATGAGTAGGGGCACAGCAACACACCCATCGGCATGGCCAATCCGTCCCATGCCACATGTGCACAGCACACAGTCCCATTGCCAAGCACACACAACTACAAATGCCACAGCCACACACACGCCTCCGGGAAACCCATGTACGAGATTGCACGAACTGTCAATGTCAGACGACAAATACATACTTCGCCAGGTGCAACACAATAACAAATCTCATTCTCTCCACAGGTGACGAACTGCCGGATGCTGGGGATGGAGACAGCAGCCAGCACAGCCAGCCCACAAGCCCCCAACGAGGACACATGGATGTGGAGGATCTCACCTCCTCTTCGGACACGGACCACCAAGCAGGCCCATCTGGTGTGGCAGGGCCCAGCCGCTCCCCAGGACCCCTCCTACCCACCAACCCATCATCCAGGGCTGCTGAACAGTCCCAGCCCCCTGCTGCCACTGTCGTTGCGGCCACACCCACGGTCATTGCGGCCACACCCACGGTCATTGCGGCCACTACCACTGCCGCAACCGCCACCATCGCCGCACCGACCACCACCGCCGCCACCACCACCACGTCTTCGCTGGCACCAGCCCCAGCGCAGGTGGTGGCCCGGCCGACTGGATCCACCCTGGGAGCCACAGCGAGGACCGTGGTGAGCAATGTGGCTAGTGGGCAGGCCGGTGGCAGCCGGACTGGTAGGAGGAGCTGGGTCAGGGAAACGCCAGCCTCCCCTGGGAGCCATGCCCTGCCTCAAATGGCCAGAGTCCTTGGGGCCTATGAGGAGGCCCAAGAACAATGGGTCAGGTCTGCTTCAGACACGCGGGAGGTGCTGGGGGTGCTGAGGTCCATGGACGCCCGTATAGGTCAACTCGTGGACCTCATGGGCCAGCTGGTGGTGGCGGTGAGGACACGGCCAGGGATAGCAGCTCCCCTCCGCCACCACCTGCCGGGGCGCAGGGTCGAGCAGCAGTGTCCAGTTCCCCTGCGTCCACAGCCAGTGAGCACACCTCAACCACCAGCATGTCGCAAGCAGGCACCCCCCTCGCAAACGTGGAAGGGGCCGTCCGAAGTGGAAACCGATCTCCCGGGAGGACTTCGCACGCTCCAAACGCAAGTGAGGCAGCCAGCCAGCCTTCCTTGACCAGCCACTGCATTGACTTGGACTACGATCCCACTCCACACAGCCATCTGGATGGCATGTGTGTGTTGGACTATGGACATAGAACCAGTGGGTACACCCTGAGCATCACGCAGCCATGACCGACAGCTCATTGTCACTGCACGCACCACTTTTGTCATCACCTTACACACAATCACATGTCACAGTTTGTAATAAATGCACCTTTTTCACTAACTGCTGTTTGTGCCCTGTGTTTTATTTGTACGGAATACAACGGCCACCTTGGGCGGAAAGGCACCTGATGCGTGGCATGGCAATGGAATCCGGAGGGCCTGTAGGGACCTAGGGGTGGGAGACAGAACAGGAGCACATTCAATGAGTGTGTCACACACCCATCACACAGTACATGTCAACAACTACAAGCAATGTACACACATCGCACAGAGCAATAGGGCACAATGCCACAGTCACCAACAGTGGCATACTACCCTGGCCATGGAGCGTTGACACACAGCACGTAGTGAACAAACGGCCACCCTGACACAGCACACACACACCTGCACAGATACAGCCACATCAGCCGTCGTACATGGACACTCACCGTCAAGTGAAGTAGCGGGCGATGAGCTGCTGCCGCATATTCCCAGCTTCCTCCTCTCCGCTGTCCTCCTCACTCGAGCTGTCCTGGTCTGCGGGCTGGGGCCCTGGTTGATCTCCGTCATCCACAATGAGGGGGATCTGCTTCCGAATGGCCAGATTGTGCAGCATGCAGCACGCCACCACTATCTGGCACACCTTCTGTGGGGAGTACGCCAGTGCACCCTCGGTGCGGTCCAGGCACCTGAACCTGGACTTGAGGAGGCCAAAGGTACGCTCGACCACACGTCTGGTCCTCCCATGTGCCTCATTGTATCGATCGTCTGCTGGGGTGCGAGGATTCCTCAATGGACTGAGCAGCCATGCCCCATTCGGGTACGCAGAGTCACCTGGGTGTGAGGGACACAGAGAACCGTTGCTATTCCAACTGGACAGGGGACAGCATCGCACAACCAGCACGCTACACCACTCCACATACTCACCGACAATACAGCCACGATCCTGTTGCAGATTGGCCATCAGTCGTGGCAAGATGCTGTTGCGCATTATGTGTGCGTCATGGGCCGAGCCTGGGAACTTTGCACACACGTGGGTGATCACCATGTCCGCAAGGCACACCACTTGCACATTCAGGGAGTGCGTGTGCTTCCTGTTGCGGTACAGGTGCTCAGTGGCCTGTGGTGGAACAAGGCCAACATGTGTGCAGTCAATGGCTCCAACGACGTGTGGGATTCTGCCAAGGGCATAGAATGCACCCTTCACTGCCGCCAATTCACGAGCCCTGGGGAAGCGGATGTACCTGTTTCGGTACAGCATCATGGCTGCCAGTACATCCCTCAGCACCTTGCTGAACATGGGCTGGGACATCCCTCCTCCACTGCCCACTGTGTGCTGGAATGACCCAGTGGCGAAGAAATGCATGGCGGCCATCACCTTAGCCGTGGGGGTGACAGCAGTCGGATACACCCTGCGGGGACGGAGATGGGGTTCTAACATGGCACACAGTCGATGCAGGGTTGGCCTGTCCAGCCGAAACTTCCTAATAACCTCTGTATCGTCCATGTCCACCAGCAATTGGTATGGGCGGTCAATGTTCGGTCTCCGCCTAGGGAAATTGCAGAGGACACATGTCAAAGCAACACAACACATAGCAATTTCGCATACACATCACTGACATGACTGAGCAAGCACATGAGCCACAGCCCAGCTGTCAAGCTGGGACGGCACGGCCACAATACACTTACACAGGTCTCCCAACAATGGCAATGGCTAGTGAGACATACCACTGCCATGTGCATGCACATGGGGATCTAGGCCCCAATGACTTGCGGGGCGTGCTGATGGGGACTGACTGCATATTCGTCAAGCGGCAACGCCACGGCAACATGAGTGTCTGCTGAGCATGGAACTGCTTCCGAGGCTGGATGAGTATGGCACACGACGACGACGATGTGGGCACAGGCTGAGCGGCCAAAACAAGTGGGACCTGTGGCACGAGGGGATATGAGACAGTAGTAGGTGTCAGCACTGCACCCTATGTACAGCACTGTACGGATCACACCTCCCGAAACATTGACAGGTGTCCACATTGACAGCCCCATGCCAAGACGGCTGTGTGCTTGCAGTCACACGTCACTGGTGAGAGGTTACATTGCACGTGCCAGGTGGCAGACGTACATAGTGGGAGCTGGCATGTGTGTGCATGTGTCTCCTGTTCAGGATCCACCAGATGGGCGCTGACTCTGTACTGAGCATTGGACACAGCATGTTCCGTGGAAGGCTTGTGTGTGTGGGATGGTGGCACTGGATGTGCCTCCGTTGGGTGGGGGGCCATGCACAGGGCGGGTACGTCGATGATTGCGCATTGTTGGTCACGGTGGGTGCACCAACTAAGATGTGTTGCCCTGTGTTCAATTCCTATGTCCGCATGATGATGGACTGTGGATGTGGGCAGACTACACATTGGTCGATGTGCTGTCTATATGCATGTGCCTTCACACCAGGCACTGCTGCCCCTGCACATGTGACCCCTGCTGGACTCGCTGCTGGGTCTGTGGAGCTGATGCACCTTCTGTGCGTGGGGCGGACAGCTCTCCTCACTTCCCTCATTGCGCATGTCATGACTTTGCCGCAGGTGACATGGATCATGGAGGGCCCACATGTACGCGTGGGTAGGCTACACATGATTGTTCACTGGTCGCCACCCCCAGTCAGTGTTTCGAATGGGAAGGTTGTCGTGCTGGTGGTATGTTCGATGTGGCGGATGGGCGGGCCTAGGTGCGGGCTTACATTCCGGACATGGGGGGGTAGTTGGATTGGCGACTAGTTGCAGTACACACGGGACACGTCTCTTCCTTTCCACATCTGGGTCATCCCTTGTACTAACTGACAGTGATACTGTCATCTTCGCCCCAGCCCTCATGTCCTCCCTCGCCCCCCAATATGCATGCTCACCTGCGAGGCTAGCGCTTGCACAGGCAGCCCCATGCTCGCACCAGAGAGGGCAAGGAGTGTATGTGTGGGTCCAGTTGCACGAGTGGGCTGTCTCAGGGTATGATGTGTGGTGGGACGCCGTCCACCTGCGTGGTGCCCCAAATGGAGACCCGGCCTGCATGGACTATGCATCACAGTCTTCGCCTTCCGGATCCGCCACCTGCGACACCCAGTGGCTGTGGCTGCCCTTGCGGCCAGGCCGCGTCCGTCTGTGGCTGATGGCCCACACATTCACTCTTTGGCCTCTCTGGGGAGGGCTCAGGGGTGGTGGCGCACGCGCTTGCACTTAGTCGCAATGGCATGTGGCGTGGTTGGTATGATGGGCAATGGATGGGATGGTGCGAGCCACCTCCCGTGACGTCAGTGCTGCTCGTGCTGTGGTGCGTCCCCCTACACTTCCATTTGACTTTTTGCCATGCTAGACGTTGAGGTTCCATTGCCTGCGTGATATGACCAGGAGGAGCGCGAGGAGACCTCTCACACACCATGCTCCACTGCCATCCCGTGCCCTGTATCGCCTGTGCGGATTGTCTATGTTGGGGTTACACCTGGTCGACTGGGGCTGTGTGTGCCTTGTCAAGGGGCATGGCGGGCGCACAACAGGATCCAGCTTGTCCACAGAGGGTGGGCTGAGGTGCGCCTGGTACCGCTTTGTACGTGTGCCCGGCTGCTGTGCACACACGTGTTCACTCCCCCCGACAGGTGTCCTCTCACAATGCCCAGGGAAGCGGTGGTGTACTGTTCATGACCCCTCCCAACACGGCGTGCTCCAACTTGGCATGTGCGCATCTACCCGTCACACCCACCCACCTGAGCACTGCGTCCATACGACTTCACACGACACATGTGTGTCTTCCACAGTTGTGCTACTCATTTGCGTTGACATCCAATACCAGTGGACTACATGGTCATGTCACGACTGCCGTGTACTTCACATACTCTCATCCTCTCTCATTCGTACTTGTGAAATGAGTCAGCGGAGACAGTTTTGGTTTCAAACATTATATTGAGTCTTCTGTCCTCTGTGATGCAGTATAGTGGACACTACTGGCAGCGGAATACATGTTGAGGATATACTGAGCATGATTGCAAATGGGATAGGGTGTGGGGTTACATGTGATTGGCTGTTGCATGTGGGATGTGGGCTTCAGAGTGACATCTGCTTGGCCAAGGCTGTGCTAATGTACATTTACGTATAGCTGCGGAGCTGCGGACTTTGACACAGACGGTATACATGTAGCCTACCAGACCGCTTGGCATCATGGGCACAGTCCATCTCAGTTCCATGTGACAGGTTTGCTGCGGTTGTTCCTCATGCACGCGTGCATGTGAGATGACATCAGGGCATGTGCTTGCGTGCATGCAGCGGCTTGCCACTTGTTGTTGCACTGTGGTGGTTACTGGACATGTCACAGTCACTGGGGTCGTGTTGTTGTTGTATGCACTTGACGTCCATGCAAAGGTCCTGGTATGGGATTCCCGGGGCGGGGGTGGGAGGGGTGCAGCACCCACAGACTCCAGGCGACCTATTCATGTCCACTGAGCGGTGTGTGTGTCCATGGGCGCTGGATCCATGTCGTGTCCTGGTTGTTCGTGCAGTTCCGTCCATGTGGGTGCGATACACAGAGCCCATGCCACTGCCTCCCACGATGCATGCGGTGTTCCTGGATGTGATGGGGAACAGTGTGCATGTCCCGGTCATATCCGATGTCATGGCGATGTCGTTGATGGTGTGGTTACAGTTGCCGGTCGTTTGGTATGGCTGTTGTGGTGGTGACTGGCCAGTCCGTGCGGAAGCTAAGCATGGGTGCGGGGTTGGACATCATAGGTCACTCGGGGAACCTGCGTTGTGGTCCGACGTATTTACAGGTTGTCAGGTATGCGATGCCGTCCAGCAGGGCTTCCATGTCATTGGTGGTGTACATGTTTGCCAGCCAATGTAGCGGATGGTGGCTGTCAAGGTGTTGTTCGTAAGTTGTCCCTTGGAGGACCATGATGGGGCATGCTGGGTGACATTCGATGTAGCTGTTCTCGATGATCCGTCGTGTGGAGGCACAGTGGTCCCATTTCAGTGCGGGTGCGATGTTGGCCACATACGCCATGCCCCCATAGGCAGAGCAGGCCCTGTCGTGTGCGTCCAGAGGGAGGAGTAGTGGTAGCAGGTCCGCCTTCAGACATGCCGGGTTGGAGAGGCATATCTCGACGGGATGCTGGTAGGGACACCTCCGACAGTAGAAGACGGGCATGACGCAGCTGAACAATGTGATGCGGTAAGTCAGTCGGTAACTTACGTTCAGCAGGGACAGGAGATCGCATCCCAATGTATGGAACAGGTTGGTTTTGTACAGCTTGAGCTGTTCGGCGTAGTTGGGTAGGTGTGTTGCGGTTGCCATTTCGCAGCGGTGCGTTGTGGTGGCGTGCTCCGGCTGTGTGTGCAGTCTGCAATGTGCACGCTCCGAGGTTGCTGTGAGCTCTGTGTAGTCGTAGGGAGACAGGACTTGTGTTCTGTTTGCTTGTTTGGAGGACACGGGCCCTCTTCCCACATGCTTCTCAGACAGTTCAAGGTCAGTGATGTGTGACTCCTTCCAATTAACTTGCATGTGGCCGACATGGGGGAGTGTTTTCTTCTTTCTTCCCCGTCCGTTGTGTGCTTCTGTGATATGCGCTATCTGCCCTGTGGTCGGTCTCCTCGGCATGCCTGTGTTGGTCTATTCTTGGACAATGGCTGTATTCACCGGCTTCTGTCGTAGGGCTGTGGTTTTGGTGTTGGAATGGAAGGTCATTCAGTGCTGTCTGCTCTCCCTTGTGTGGGCGGCAGGCTGCCTTTCCGCTCTGCGTTGGGCCTTGTGTGTGAATGTTATTCTTGGGCCACCTGTTGTCGGTCCCCGTGCTCTTTGGTGTTCCGTTTTATATGTCTTGTTCATATGTGCAGGGTGGTATGGGTTTTTCAGTGTGGTACTGGCGTTCCTCTTCCCGAAGGGGCCCTGCTTCTCCTAGTTGGTGTTGCCGCCGCTGTGTGCTACGCCATGTTTGTTACACTGGGGTGTGTCCTGCTGTTGCGTGACTTCACTGACATGTGTGCGTCGGTTGTGTGGCGTTGGGTGTTGTCCGTGAATTGGGCGTTGGGGACATGTCTGTGGCAGGCCTGTCACGTGTCATGTGCGTTCGGGGTGGGGCTGATGTGTGTGCTGCTTGGTTGTGTCCCTGTGTCTGTGTGCGACGCATGCATGGCGCTGCGGTTGGCCTCTGCGTTGTGCGCATGTGTGGCGGCGTCATCGGCGCTTTGGGGCCGTGACGGGGTGGTTGGTTCCTAGTCCCAGGTGGTGTGTACACATGTGTTCCGCGATGTTACGATTTGGCCTGTGTGTCATATGTGGATGCAATGGTGGATGTGTAGTGTACACGCGCTGGTGGGGGTTGTCCGCTTTTTCCGCCCTTGCACTGTGTGCGCTGTTTGCGTGCACTTGTTGTGTGTGTGCCTACCTGCGTCTCCGCGGTACGTTGCGTCCTTGGTGGTGCATCAGCAGAAGCATGGGAAGGGCCTGCAGTGCTGGATTCATGCTCGGGGTGCCGCTTCTTCGTTGTCCGTGCTCTGCGTCCGTGTTACCGCCTCTCTTTCACGTGCGGTGTCTCTTAGCCGTGGGAGCCGTTTGTTTGCGGCATCGTAATTTATACGCCGGGCGGGACGTGTTTCGTCGGACGGTGTGTGTCAGTTGGGCTGCGCCGCTACGTGTACGGGCGCACTTTGATGGCGGACGGTGTTGCTGGCTTGCCGGCGGTGTTTGGCCTACTTTTCGCATCGTAATTGGACGGGCGTGTGGACTGCTGCGTGCCGGCGGTAACTGGTGCTTTTTGCATCCGCCAGCACGGCGGTGGTGCTTCCGCCCGCCATCGTAATGAGCCCCTTAATAATTAATTAATTATTTTAAAAAATTTAATTTATTTATAAGTATGTTATTTGTAACTTCTACGCTATCCAACACTTCCCCTACTGTTGCACTCTCTGGAGTTGGAATAGTAATTTTTACCCCTACGCTATCCAACACTTTCCCTACTGTTGCACTCTCTCTGGAGTGGGAATAGTAATTTTTACCCCTACGCTATCCAACACTTTCCCTACTGTTGCACTCACCGGAGTGTGAATAGTAATTTTTACCCCTACGCTATCCAACACTTTCCCTACTGTTGCACTCTCTGGAGTGGGAATAGTAATTTTTACCCCTACGCTATCCAACACTTTCCCTACTGTTGCACTCTCTGGAGTGGGAATAGTAATTTTTACCCCTACACTATCCAACACTTTCCCTACTGTTGCACTCACTGGAGTGGGAATAGTAATTTTTACCCTCACGCTATCCAACGCTTTCCCTACTGTTGCACTCACTGGAGTGGGAATAGTAATTTTTACCCTCACGCTATCCAACGCTTTCCCTACTGTTGCACTCCCTGGAGTGGGAATAGTAATTTCTACCCCTACGCTATCCAACACTTTCCCTACTGTTGCACTCTCTGGAGTTGGAATTGTAATTTTTACCCCTACGCTATCCAACACTTTCCCTACTGTTGCACTCTCTGGAGTGGGAATAGTAATTTTTACCCCTACGCTATCCAACATTTTTCTTACTGTTGTTTTTTGGGGGTTGTAATAGTAGTTTTATTCCCTACGCTATTTAATATTTTTTGTATTATTTTAGTTAATATAGTATATAATTAATTTTCAAAATATTAAAAGTAAATTAAATTTTTTAATTTATTATAATTATTTAATTTTTATTTATGTTATTGTTTTATGTGTATAGATGTATTTGTAATTTATAATATTTTTTAATAATTTATAATTTATTAAAATAATTATTGAAACTTATTATAAAGTAAGTATATATATTTTATATTATATGTATATGTTTAATTAATGTTTTATTTAATTATATATGTTACTTATTAATTTTAAAAATTATAAAATATTTTTAACTATGTTTATTTTAATTATAAGTATTATTTAGTTTATTTTACATATTATTTTTAACAAAAAAAAACGATATTTTTGATAACGATATTTTTGACAATCGATATTGTTTTTCGATATTTTTGTACTTACCATGTTGTAGATAAGATTTCGATATTATTGACATCGATATTTTTGTTGCGATATTTTTGTAGGTCGATTTTTTGACCGATATTTTGTCAGTGATCCGTCTGGGGGTTTAACAATGGGCATTGTTTCATTGGCTGTCTGTCAGTTTGTAATTTTATGGCCCAAGTTCCCATGGTGTGTCTTATACTTGCTCATTCAGCTGAGTCTGCTGTACGAATAGTGCACAAGTCATGTGTGATTAGCTTACCTACCCTAACTGATGCCGCTATAGCATGGTCAGCCGCCATTCCCAGGTAGAGTGGGAGAAGTGGTAAGTTGGTATGAGCCCTCAATAGCCTGGTACAGCAGCTATACTATAAGAGGGGTAAGTAAATGACCCTATGCAGAGGGAATGCAGAAGGAGGGGTAAGTGATGCAGGTCAGCTGTATTGTCGGCGATTTCCTCATGATGCATCAAGGGCGAGCAGTTTTGGGGAGGACGCGGTCCACTGGTCTAAACAAATGTGTCAGGAGAAGGGGAGGACGTGGTTTGAGCATCATCCTCGCTAGTGGGGTGGGGGGCATATAGTAGGTGATCTATGCTGGCCTGTGGCGGGTGAGGTCATGTTGGTGGGACAGTTCGGGTCCATGTAAAGCTTCCTCTTAGACCAAAAATAACAGCTGCATCACTGGACCCTCCAAGGGGTGCTGTCAGCAAGTTGAAAGAAGGTGTCAGTGGCGCAGGGGTTTAGGGCAGCCATTGACACGCTGCCCTAACCTCGTACCCCCCCCCGCACATGCGTAGTAGGTGCAAACCAGCACAGGCCCTTGGGGGGGAGGAAGATGGGTATAGTGGGGGCCAGAGGTTGGTATCCTAGTGGGCAGACAGGTCTTACACAGGGACTCCCGGTATAGGAGGTTGGCTGGGTTGGTTCCTCCTCAAGGAAAGACCCTTTCATGTTCATTGGGTATTGGACCAGGGGTTCGAAGAGGAAGGGTCCCAGAACCAGTCATGATCTCAGTCAGGGAAGATGTTTTATGATGAATGCACAGGAACAATCTCAGGTAAAGATTAGGTAACTCCCCTATATTAGCAATTCTGTAAAGGATGATTTAACTCTGTAAACAAAATTAAAAATTAGTGGGTTACTGTGCAAATAAAAGTGACTAATTGTGTTTTTTGTTTATACATATTAATAAATACGTCCGGGGGTCTTTTGACCCCTAACCCAAGGAACTTGAGTTTTATGTGCATAGTCACTGACATGGGTGTGAAGGCATGTGGGAGCTCTAGGGAGAGGGGGTCCTCAAGGGACATCGGCGACTACCTGGCCATAATACCTCCATGCCTTACCCGGAGGCTTATCACCTCCTTCTTCTCTGAATATGTCTATAGATGGTATATGTGTTCCAGCCTCGCTTACACGAGAAATCCACCCTTCTTTACATATAACTATGGTACACGTAATAGTACATATAACAAGAATGATCTCAGAACCTTCCTTTGCCATTCCACGAGTACAACATGCTCTCCAATTGGCTAGACACCTTGCATGGCTACAGGTTACACAATTTCAGTTGTCAGGATTTAAGGATAATAGTGTAATTCGGAAAAAGAATACAGCCAACAATCCCAATTGTCAACATGTTCCAAGCAAGGTCCTTAATAATTATACATAGGTTAGGAGCCAAGGTAACTAGGGTTGAAGGGAAAAGTCACCAGAAACATTGGTTTGGATTGGTGCCAGAAGCAGCCTAACACCATCTCAGAATCACTACTTGAATATATTTGAGAGAAAGAGAGAGAGAGAGAGAGAGAAAGAAACAGTATGAGATTTTGTACATCAATACTAATTGCATTTATAGCTTACTTATTTCTCTTCGAGGACATTCAGTGACTAGACCCAGTCCTACCAGGAATCAGGACTGGAGCTGACTTGCCGAGGAGAGCATCCTGGACTGCCAAAAAGGAGTGAGGTGTCAAGTAGGTTAGCTTTGGAGGTTAGAACCTGATTGCCACAAAAGGTGCTGCTGAGATTTGGAGCATCAGCATTCTTCTGGATACAAAGCGCGCAGAGGTAATGGAGCAACCAGGGCACAAGTCCTAAAAAAAGAAGTGGGGGGACTGACCAAGTCAGGCAGTGTGCAAGTGACATCATGACGCGTTCTATCAAAGCACATGATGTCACGACACGTGACATTCCACGTGGCATCACAGGAAGTGACCTCACTGGAAGTGATTCTCTGATATGTGCATGTTATAACATATGCCAACTGAAAATGCAATAAAATATGTTTTTTTAAAGTTGTCTCCTGCAAAGCATATCATGTAACATGCAGTTCACAAATTTTTATTTTATGTAGATAGGTATTACTGCTATGAACACAGAGATCCTTGTGTTACTTGCAGTTAATAAATAGTAATCCTTCTAGTAGACCACAGTGAGCTATGAAGTGTATTTGACTCCTACACCTTGTAACCCTGACTGTCTCATGTAACACATCTTGTACATTAATTTACACACTTACGTGATTTATTTGGGATGGATAATGTGTATGTTATGTAAAGTGCTTTAACACTCTGCATTGGGATGAGTAGCGCTATAAAAGGAATAAAAAAGTGCTATTTAAATTGTTATTTGTGTAAATACTGAGACAAACCAACCCATCTGACATTCTTTCAGTGCATGCACTTATATACAACAAAGTAAAAAGCATGCATCTCTTAAGTACCTGTGAAGAGATAACAAGCTGTGTGCTTTTGTTTTCTCCCGGGTGTATTTGCATTTGTGAGGTTCCAGGACGCCTCCAGTCCCACACTCGATCAAAAGGAGGCCTGATTGCCCCTTAACTTCTATCTTTATCATTGCCCAGCTGGAGGTGAAAAAAAGCCCCCTCCTTGCCTGCATGTTGCTGCTGGGAATCGAAAGCAGACAATGTGCAGGAGCTGATGAACATGTCCGGGTGTTTCAAAATTACACTGGGACAAGTTCAACATATTTCTGTGGGGCCCAACTTCTTAGCAGGGGGGATGGCGACCACCCTGTGAAAAGAGTGGGTGGACGCCGTGTACCCGTGTGTACCCCCGACTCATGCCCTGGGAGCAACAGAGTTTGGTAAGCACAAAAAAGTAAACTGAAAACAGAGGATAGAGACCAAAGGGTTCAGAGGACATGCAAGGATGGGGAACTGAGGAGGTTAAAAAAAAAAACTGTGAGGTATCACATATGCCCAGGGACAAACTGAGAGAAGTGAAGTATAGTCGCCAGGCACCATCCCACTGCCTGCACTGGCCCTTGATAGTCCCTGACTGATAAGCCCCCAGATGTGCTGCCCACAAACCAGAAGTGAGAATTAACCTAACGTCAATGCCTCGGTCCCCCAAACTCATCATGCCTGACCCAGTGCTTAATTTGTTATAAAATATGTGCCAGGATCCTCGTTAGGAGGCCACTGCAGCTTTAACCACCAATTGCCCCGGCCAGCGCTGATGACAATACCTACACAATTACTAACCGTCACACTCCTACAAGTGTGTTATTTCAGACCATTCCAGGCCCCCAAAGCTATAAGAACGGCTATGGAGGCAGGAATGAATCTTTTTAATGTATATTGAATTAATAAACAGCTGCTGTTCTGCTCATCTCTAAATTGCACAGACAGCGTCACTATGTGGCAGACTGTCATAAGTGCTGGTGTTTACAATTAAGTGCCGGTGCCCAGCACCGGAAACCACAGGCTGAAATTAAGCACTTGCCTGACCTTTTCTGACCTTAAAAGATTGCCTAAACCTTGCTTGCAGGGATAAAAGTACTATGCTGGCGTGATCTTCTCTGATATGCTTGACACAGGTCTTCAAATTGCAACTATATGGTATCCACAATTCCAGAAAAGCCTCCCTGCGAAACATTGAACAGGTGCCAGAACTATCATGTTTGTTTGGAAATGTGTGTTTCTAGGCCAACTGAGCTATAAATTGCTCCACAAACATATATCATTCCGTTAAGAGAGTGTAGTAAAATGAAGCCCTACGTGTGGCAGTGTTTATCTTTTGCCCATCTTTTGATTGCTTGAGACACCAAGAACATTTTGTACAGATTAAGATGACACTGAAAAAAATCTTACCTCTAGCTTTTTCCTACTTAAACATGCTAAATGGAAAAGTATTTCTCCTTAATGGATTTTTTCGAAATCTCTTGTTAAAATTCAGCGTAAAAGAAAACCAACCAAAACGTCAGTGGCTGTAGAGGCCTGTTACATGTTGTGCTGCCACGGGGTCTAATAGACAGGCACATTTGTGTGCAGCTAATTATCAACAACTGGACGAATGTCTCCCAATCTTCCTTCTTGTTTGCTCAAGGAAAGGGCGACTCCTTTCAGGATCCATGGTTCTAGCCTGCACCTAATATTCATGTAAAAGGAATCAAATGCTTAAAATGGTCCCCAGTAGGAGAGAAAGCCCACAAAGGGAAAGAAGCTACTTGGCAATCTTCTGATTCTTGATTGTAGATGATGGTTGATGCAATGGTTGTTGAGCAAAGCACAATAACTACTACCAGGAACCAGGGTGGAGAAAGAGCCCAGCATAAACTCTTCAGAAGAAGAGAATCTAACAAGAAATACAGCTGCAGAAAAGTAGGACAACAAAGACAGGAACAAAAAGGCTTCAAAGTTGGTGATGAAAGTGAAGAAAAATAAGCAAACAATGCGTTGTGATGCTTTCATCTCAAAGCCTCTTTATATATGGCGCAGGCAAGATATGACATAGCAGGGAAAAAGATTATCACCATCTTGGACCAGCGGCGGCCAGCGCGGATCGGAGGTAGGTGGCCGGGGGCGGCGAGGACGCGGGGGAAAGCGGGTATTAAAAAAGAAAAGAAAAAGAAAAAATGTACCTTCTTGCCGCTTCCTCGCCGCGTCTCCCCTCCGTAGTCCCGCGATTGGCCTGAACAGGAAGCACACCCAGGCTCCCAGTCAGCCAATCACAATGTTGCCTTAGCAGCGTTGTGATTGGTCTGAGCGCCATGGTTCGGTGCTCAGACGCTGACTGGGAACCTGGGCATGTTCTCCATACAGGCTGCAAGGCAGCCTGCATAGAGAACATGCAAAGTGCGCATGACTGTTTGGCTGGCCCGAGAGAGCCGGCCAAACAATCAGTGCGCACTTAGGAGGGTGCTACCACTTCTCCCCTTCCCTGCTCTGTGAGCTGCCGGAAGCAGGACAAAATAAAATGATAATAACGTGAGTTTTTATCATTTTTTTCCTATTTTCACTGATTAAAAGCAGTGGAGCGACGCTCCTCCACCTTAGCGGAGGAGCCGCCACTATCTTGGACTGAGAACGTCAGACTACAAAGACTGTGAAGACGAAATTCTTAAGCAGGAATGCATTTAAGGCTAACCATGCCTTCTTGTTAATGGGAATGGTGTCTTCCAGGCATGAGGAGAAGAGGAACCCCTTGTTTGACATCCTTTCTGTTTCAACAGTCACATGCTCTGCCCGCCCCTTCAAAATGGCCAGCTGAAAGGCCCTTCAACCGGGTGTAGCCGTGGAGCCAGTGACACCGACAGAGTAGGGCAGCAGCACGTCACACCTTGTGTTGAGTGTAAGGGTCATCGACGTTCTTCCACGTCCATGGGCCCCATACACACCCTGCGGTCTCGGCTGAGTCTCGTGGGCATATGTAACACTAGACCTATAGAGGAAACTGATCCCTAAAAAAGCATAAATAGCTGGAGATGGGCACATGTGTTTGCAATAGAATGCTCATGTTTTGAGGCTTGCATTTTAAGTGTCTCACTGTAATCTATATGACTATTCATAGCACACAAATAAATAGGAGCCCTAGAAATATCCAACCTAAAAATTGAAAGAAGCTGCAAGCACATTCCCCACCAAAATTATTCTCTTGGGAAACATACACTGAAGGACATTTTTAACCAACTAATTTAAGGGTAGAAAAGAAAGACAGAAAATAGCAGCAATCATGAATAAACCACGTCATCCACAAATAAGAGCCACAGACATTTTATAGGGCAGCAGAAACGTTTATGAAGTACTTTAGCAAAAATTGAGCGATTATCAAGACATTCAAAAAGCACTTCAAATGTAATCTTCAAAGGAATACTCAATAAATAGACTTTGCCAGTCTTTATAGCCCAATCTGCACTTTTGAACTCCTCTGAAACTACAACAACCCGAAGAAAGGAAAAGCTCTAGCCCACAGGGCCTCCCATCTGAGTTTTAGGTCACTTTTAAGGATACGCTTACCACAAATCTTGTATCAGCCCCGCAACACCTTTTCCAGACACTAAGGTCAATTTACGAGCTGGACAGTAAAATGGACTGGTAAATTTGTACCTATAAAATCTGATTTCACTGGGCTTTCTGGGCTTTACTAGGTCTCATACAGAGTATTACAACATTTTAGGGTCCCTCAGTATTGAAAAGACTTGTTGAGATATCATACCTCCAGCCCATGTACTATCAGGGACAACACCACACCCATTATTACCTTGCATGCTCTGAAATCCATGCATAACAGGAAACACGTCTTTATAAGTAGGCCACAACATATAAATACTTCCTTGTGAGCACATATTTTGGCAAACTCCACCTGAGGCGGGCAGTTCTTCCAGCTGAACTTTGGAGAGGACTTTAGGAGTCAAGAGGATTTAGTGCTCAACACCATATTTAGAAGGACAATATTGCACTCCATCACCATTCTACCCCTCCACCTGCCATCCAGCCCCTCACAGAACAAATACTCACAACCATGGCCTCAATAAGGCAGCTAAGATAACATTTTCACAGTGCCAGCTCAAGTTCCTCGTAGAGACGTTGGTGAAGGTAGATCCATCATTGACATCCATCTCCTGTTAAAACCAAGTGCCACAGACCTTGCCGGGGTTTGGCTACAACCACTGACTGCATGAATATGGTGTCTTCAACACCTCGGCGTGTTGAGGATTGTTTGGAAAGAGTCAATGAGTTGAAAAGAAAAGTGTGGGGCCTCATCTCCAAACGTTGACGAGTGCCCCCGCGATTGGTGGTGGACCTGAACATGAGGTGCCACTAGAATCCTGGGAGGAGAGGGGGAGGTCAGTCATCAATGTTATCAACCTGGAACTTCTAGAGGGAAGTGGTGAAGCAGGATAGAACTCTCAGCTCAATAAATCACCATAGACATCAAGCCCTATTCACAATGACATCTTTGGTGCATGTGATACAAATCTGGATGCAAATAGGAGTTTATGCTAATATAGCAAATAAAATCTGTAAGTTCAAGTCACATTCCTGTTGTATGGGGACATTTTGCTTGTAAAACCTGGGGCAAAATGTCGGGCTGCTTTTCACAACACACTGCTAATGAGGCCCAGTGGAAATTCAATGTTACATTCCCACAATGTGGCATAAACAGGTTCTGTTTAAAGATGATTATTTTTATTTATAGAGCGCGCAGCTACCCAACAGGGTTTCCCGGCGCTGAAAGCAGGACAACACAGAAGCCACACAATGCAAATGATAGCATGGAAGATTATGCTTGGTTGTATAGGAAGGTCTTTAATTTCTTACGGAAGGTCAAGAGCGATTGACACATCCTGAGTTCCAGAGAAAGGGAGTTCCACAGTTTGGGGCCAAGTTAGGAGAAAGAGTGGCCACTCATACGAGCAAGACGGAATCTGGGCACCGAAAACAGAAAAAAGGCTAGCTGATCCCAACCGTCGAGTGGGCACGTAAGGTTTGACCAAACTTTGTATGTAGGGGGGCGCTAAGCCATGTTTGGTGCTAAACATGTAACATAAGGCCTTAAACTCGATGATAAATATAAAGAGATGATACAAGCATGTTAAGGGTAGGTTTGTATGAATAGACCGCACTCATGAGTCCCAGTAATGTTTATGGTACTACCTGAAGGTGTAAGACCAGAAACTGAATTAAGTGTTGACCACACAGTTTGCTGATGTGTTCCTGAGCCCCTGGCCTCAAATCAACAACGATGTGTATGTGAAGCGCACTCATTGGTTAAACATCATGCTTGAACCTTCTTCGTAGCACAGTTGCTGGAATGTCCTTCACAAGCCCACTCTGCAACCCTTGGAGGTTGAAAGCTTTTCGTGGAGGACATGACAGCTTAGTAGAGACATTTAGCATCTGCAAATGCCTTGGCAGCACTCCCAAAGATCAGGGATTTCATAGAGGATGGACTGATGTATGAGGCCACTCCCATCATGTCCGATCCATCAGGCCATACAGAAGGTCTGCACATGCTGCACTCCTGTTGGATCACTGCCAAGAGAAGGTTGAGTGATATGAATTCTATACATGGTCTCTTGAAAGGTTGGGGTTCGGTGAGAGGTATGATAGGGCAGCAAGGAGTAGTATGAGTGTAGTGTTTCATTTTTAGTGACGGTTAGATGGAGATGGGACAGAGGTAGGATAGTACTTGCAGGGGACAGGAAAGGTTGTGGTTAGGGTTGGAGGTCTGATAGGACGGCAAAGAAGTGTGTGTGGGGGGGTCTTACAATAAATGTTATACAATTAATGTTTGTTGTGGAGATTAATTTAATGTACCTGTATATGACAGTAACAGTAGTGAGATGAAATGCAATTGAGTTCATCCCTGACGCCATTAGCATCTGTGCCCTAATGTTGCAGTCCTTGTCCCACTTTTGCCTCTTCCTCATCATATGTGGAGTCTGCATTTGGGGTGCCCCTCCTGTTGCAATGGCAACAAATGAGGGACGGAATGCTGAATAAATCAAACATTCACCCCCAGTCAAGCGATCTGGGTTAAATCCATCGTTCTTTTGCTCACTACCCCACCCCAGTTTGGGCCCAGCTATATGTAAATCAGTCTTGACCCTGTTCCCCATGGGAACAGTCCAGCCCGAACTGCCAAGCTGGGTCCTCTCTGGACTGGAAACAAGCATCCTGGGACCTGTTTCAGGGCATCACCCTTCATCAGCCAGACTAACTTGAATCCAGTGGCATGGAGAGCAGGGAACCCACGTCTGGGCATACCCTTCCCACTTGGGGTGAAAAGTGCTGCGGCAATAAATGATGGATGGAATGCTGAATGAATCAAACGTTCACCCCCAGTCAAGAGATTTGGGTTAGATCCATTGTTCTTTTGCTTACTATGCCACTCTACTTTGGACCCAGCTATATGCAAATCAGTCTTGACGCTGTTCCTTATGGGAACAGTCCAGCCTGAACTGCCAAGCTGGGTCCTTCCTGGACCGGTAACAAGCAACCTGTGGTGAGTGGTGAGTGGTTGAAAGGTTTCAGCACTCCATCCATCATCTTGCTGTGTTTGCTATGTTTGCCCTAAGTGGCCAAGGGTATGCCCAGACGGGGGTCCCTTGCTCGCTGTGCCACTGGATTCAAGCTAGCCTGGCTGATGAGGGGTGAAACCCCAAAACTGGTCTCAGGATGCTTGTTTCTGATCCAGGAGGGACCTGGCCTGGCAATTCGGGCTGGACTGTTCCCATTAGTAACAGGGTCATGACTGATTTGTATATGGCTGAGTCCAAACTACTGTGGCATAGTGAGCAAAAGAACGATGGATTAAACCCAGATCTGTGACTGGGGTGAGTGGTTGAAAAGTTTCAGCGCTCCGTCCATCATCTTGTTGTATTTGCTATGTTCACCCTAAGAGGCCAACGGTATGCCCAGACGTGGGTCTCTTGCTCGCTGTGCCATTGGATTCAAGCTAGCCTGGCTGATGAGGGGTGAAACCCTGAAACCGGTCCCAGGATGCTTGTTTCCGGTTCAGGGAGGACCTGACCTGGCAGTTCAGGCTGGACTGTTCCAATGAGGAACAGGGTCAAGACTGATTTGCATATGGCTGGGTTCAAACTGGGATGGCGTAGTGAGCAAAAGAACGATGGATTAAACCCAGATCTGTGACTGGGGGTGAGTGGTTGAAACATTTCAGCACTCCGTCCATCATCTTGTTATGTTTCCTCCTGTTGCAGTGACATTCACCACCTAAGTTCATGTTGTGCAGCATGAAAGATAGGAGGGTGATCTTAAATATATTTTTTTCTGGCATGTATGCCAAGGCACCACCAATACACGGAAGGCCAAAAGGCACACTTGATAGGATTTGGCATCCCGGTGTGTGTTTTGTTGAAGGTTCATTCTGATGCAGTTGCTGTTTCATGGAAAGGGGACATCAGCCTAACCTGCAATGGTTAACCAGAGTCCCTTAGAGGGGATAGAAGGGTAAGTAATGTTATACAGTAGCATTCTTAGGGGTGCACAACCAGAGATTCATGTCCCATTGATTACTTGGTTAAGACCTATCTACTGCCATCCATGTTCATTCTGTGACATTTCTGTATTTAGTACTAATTGACCAACACAGCTGACATCCTTGTGGGCATTTTTGAAACTATGCCAATCATTTGGTTAATAACCAATTAGAAATTTGTGATGGTGCAATATTGCAGAAAGATTACACAAGAGTGTTCTGGGGTATGGAATTTCTCATTATGCTTTTGTGTTTGCAACATTCACCAGATCCATCAAGCCAGTTCCTTCTGTTCCCTGCAGACTCTCATACACTACTGTCTATCCCGGAATATGTACCCTCAAATACTGTATATCACGTGAAATTAAAATTATAGACTTTGCAGCAAGATTAATAAGATACTAAAGCTTATTTTCTTGTCTTTAGATTCCTGCACTTAACAAGTTGAAAGCAGTGCCCAGCTGAACGTCACGTCAGGTCAGCTAACATCCAGGGTATCTGTCTTATCTCTTATCAATGCTGCATTAAATGAGGTTCATGTGTGTGTAATGTACTCACCTATCAGCCATAAGCTCTGCGGGTGGTGTGTTTCCATTGTATATGGTACTCTGTTGTTACTGAGGATCATTGAGTCTTGAGTGGGTTCGGAGAATAGGACACAGCAATCACTAGGTCTGTTCACACACCATCTACACATTTACGGGGTACAGAATTTTACTGCATTTACTCAGTGGCTCTGGTAGGAACAGGGGCCACATTGTGTTATTTAACACCGCAGTGATGTTAGAGAACTCCCAATTGCATAAAAGTTTGCTTTGACAGCATTTGCCATCAGGGTCTTTGGTGACACAATGCTGTGAGTGTCTAAACTGAAAAGGGCCATCATGACTACCGTAACTTTCTGAAAGTGGCTGTGATATGGTGTGATGACTGCCAGGTAGGGCCTGAAACCCCTCTGGTTAAGAAGATGCAACACAGCCAATAGTGCCATAAGAGGGGGGTATTGCCTCCATATGACAATATAAAGCTCAACTGCATCCCCAATATAAGAGAGCAGGTGCTGGATGATCCTCTTGCCCAGTCGTAATTAGGCCTGGGTGCAGTTCGCGGAGTTCCTGCCACGCGAAACTCCCCCAAAGTGCCAAAAAACCTCTGCCAAGCTACGTGGAGTTCTGCGAGCGGCGGAGTGCGTTACCTCGTGCAATTCGCACTGATTTTTGATGCTGGGTGTTTCTTCTATGCTGTAAAATCAACACGAATGGCATCACGTGCAGTGCATGAGGGCGCTGCTTCCTTCTGCCACTCGAGTAGAAGTTCTACTCAAGCGGCAGCTTCCTCAACACGAACGGAAGTTTTCTCAATGCGAGCGGTAGCGACCATCTGTGACCATGCACGTTTAGAAATCTCGCTGGGAAGCGGTCTAGCATCGAATTTTCCTCTCTCGCGCTCGCCAACTTACCATTGGCGAGTGCAAGTGAGGAAAAAAACTGCTACGTTAAGGGGAGCAGAGTTTTTCTGAACTCCGCGAGCCCCGCGGAGTGCGAAAAACTCCACAAACGGAGCAGAGTTCACCGCCCAGGCCTAGTCATAATGTTGTAGATCTCCGGCTTCAGTGTTGTTGAAAGGGTTAAACCTTGTTCTAATAGGCTTTGGTCTTCTCCTTTGTCTGGGTGGGTGGCAGTGTGTTTGGCACTGGACCGTATTGTCCTGTTGTCGCAGCAGGAGAATTTGCTGGACATGAATGTCAGTTGCATGCAACAGAAAGTAACAGTTGATGTGGCTTGCTCCAAGATGGTGCTTTTGCGCATGCCTAAGGGGAGGTGTGGTCAGCATTGAACTCCTCAGCACCTATTTGCAGTCACGCTTGAGTTAAGGTGTTGTCTGCTATCCCAATTGAGGCCAATGTAGTTCGCACATCAGAAATTTCTGGATGACTATTTTTTTCGTTTTATGACACTCATAAATTGGCATTGTTTTTTAATATGTTGTATGTGTGATTCTAGATATGTGTTTTGGGTTTTCTTTTCGTCCATTGTCATAACGTACCACCTGCTCTGAGGTGAGGAGTAATTCTCTCTTAATTCCCCTCATGAGTGAGTTTTTTAGGGCTATTATTACAGGAAAAGCAGGCCAACATCCCCTCCTCCCTCACTATTGCCTGTAAACTGCACACCAAGATCCTAGCATTCCTCTGCTTCTCCATTAAGCCAAAACAAACGGGTTATGTCGAGGGAACATGCCCTGTTAATGCCAGTTTGTTTTCTAATAATATCACTGAAGCAGAAAAGCACAGAGATTCCTGGTGCACTATGGACTTGGATGATGCAAAGGCATTTTACAGACTCAGAGGAGCCTTTTTGATGCAATTCCTGGAAGAGCACATCATCAAAAGCACATTTATTTCTCTCGTTAGAACGCTTTAACATGCCCCAGGGTCTCCTCTTCCATAAATTATGCACCCTTCCATATTTCAGGCTCCACAGATGCAAATCACAAGGTCGTTCTGTATCCACTTTATGTTTCTACTTGCCTTGGAATTCTTTACATGGCACTGTAAGGAGTACTGGTGTGCTTGAGATACTGGTTCAAAACCTATAATTTAAGTAAGCAGTCCAGGCTGACAATATCCTTCCTTTTCCATCCAATGCACTTTCCTCAAAACCAGTGATCTGAGGCTGTGAGTCAATATATTGTACAGTTAATTAAAACCATAACAAACTCTTTTAGTACTTAATAAAAACATGAGTCAAAATCAGGAGCACATTATAAAAAGCAGACAGTACAAGATAAATTGTCGATTGCAAAGCAGCGTTTTTGGGAAATGACAAAATATATCAAAGTTGATATAGCACCAGAGAAAAGTGCAAGGTGCAAAAAGTCAATAACGGAATATCCCTAGGTTACTTGAGATGCAATCACTTGGATTTCAGCAAAAGTGCATTTATACTGTGACAACAAAGGACCGATCACATATAGAAGAAAGATCTCTTTCGAATTGTTCCGAGTATCAGGAGGCATTTTGTGTCCCTTAAAGTGCATGTGCACTCTGCTAAAATTAAAGTAGCATGAACTTCAGAATATATTATGCGATCACTGATACAAGCGGGTAGTACGTTAGACATAATAGTAATTTTTTCCGTCCATATTTTAAAAATTGGGAAATCGGCAGTTGACCATTGGATCTATGGACCGTAGACATGCAATGACAGCTTGCCTGCAGGTGCGAATTCCCTGCTCGTTAAAAACAGTTTTCAACAATTGTCTTCTTTCTTTTATCAGTCCTGGACATACACACACAATGTGGACAATGTCCATACCCCTAAGGGATAGCTTGTGCCATAGGTCGAAAGCAGCCTCGTAGTCCACATAGCACAAATAAAGTGGCTGGTTCTTGTTTTTCATTTGTTCCATTATTATTGATACCGCCAGAAGGTTGGTTTCTGTTCCTTGAGATTTGGAAAATCCTGTCTGGTTAGGAGGGACAAAGGGGCATATTAGAAAGCGATTTATCGCCGCTTTAGCGGCACTTTTTGCCGCTAAAGCGGCGATAAAGCTATCGCCCTATCAGCAAGCTGTCGCTAACAGCAGTTAGCTTGACAACTTTCTGACTAAGCGATCGGTTTGGGTGCCGCTTTGCATGTCAGCGATGCAAAGCTAATGACATGCAAAGCAGGCGTTCTCGACCAACATACCCTGTAACCAGACGCTAACAGGCCTATCACCTATTAGCAAGGAGTCCCTGACCCCGGTTAGCGACGTGAAAAAGTCGCGCTAACCGGGCCATCGCCATTTTTTTATCACCTGCTATTTTCCTGACTTAGCCATACATTACATGGGGTGGATTATGCCGATACGACCACAGGGTCGTATCAGCAAGGTTTTCCACTCTCCCATGCAACATCGCTGGTTTTGTCGCGATGTTGGTCCTTCCCCTCCGCTATCGCTGGAATATTTATCGCCATAGCGCTAAATGTCGCTAATACAGCGTTAGCGTGGCGATATATTCCAGCGATAGCCGGCGATAAACTAAATCACGCTAAGCAGGGTTAGCGATGATTATCGCCTCTTCTTGCTAATATGCCCCAATGTTTTTATTGTTTGACCATTCTAGTTAATTCAGTAAGAAGCAAATTGGCAAAATATTTGGCCTCAACAAATCACAGAGTAATTAGGCGATAATTCTCCGGCTGTTGCTCTTTCCCTCCTTAAAGATTGGGGGGCATATTAGCAAGAAGAGGCGATAATCATCGCTAACCCTGCTTAGCGTGATTTATTTTATCGCCGGCTATCGCTGGAATATATCGCCACGCTAACGCTGTATTAGCGACATTTAGCGCTATGGCGATAAATATTCCAGCGATAGCGGGAGGGAAGGGCCAACATCGCGACAAAACCAGCGATAGTTGCATGGGAGGTGGAAACCTTGCTGATACGACCCTGTGGTCGTATCAGCATAATCCACCCCCATGTAATGTATGGCTAAGTCAGGAAAATAGCACGTGATAAAAAATGGCGATGGCTCCGGTTAGCGCGACTTTTCACGCCGCTAACCGGGTCAGGGACTCCTTGCTAATAGGTGATAGGCCTGTTAGCGTCTGGTTACAGGGTATGTTGGTCGGGAACGCCTACTTTGCATGTCATTAGCTTTGCATCGCTGACATGCAAAGCGGCACCCAAACCGATCGCTTTCGTCAGAAAGTTGTCGCTAACTGCTGTTAGCGACAGCTTGCTGATAGGGCGATAGATTTATCGCCGCTTTAGCGGCAAAAAGTGCCGCTAAAGCGGCGATAAATCGCTTTCTAATATGCCCCTGGGTTAATTATCGCTCCCCTCCATGAGTCAGGGACCGTCTCTTGCTGCAAAGTGTAATTGTATACCTGGGATAACTTTCATGTCCAAAATAATATGTTTGATTTAAAAAGCGCTTGAGGCAGCCCATTCAGCCCATTCAGCCCATTCCTGCTTCTTTGTGTTACTTGGATTTATTTGATCCTCTGTAACTTGATGAGGAGCCAACATTTGGGTATACTGTTGTATTCCTTTCTCATTAGATTGATGTGTAGATGTAGAAGGAAGTTTAAAATGAGCTGTCACATATTTTGCTCACTTTTCTTCTGTAAGATCTGAGGTTATTGCTCAGGATGGTGATCGGTTTAGGCCGTTAATTGATTGCCAGAAATCTCTTGTATTTCTGTTCTTGGAGAGGAGTAGAACTTGCGCCCAAGAAATTTCTTTTCTCCTTATTCTTTCTTCCCATATTGACCTTCTAAAATGTTTATTTATGACATTAAAGGTTCTTTGGTACTCTTGATTTCCTGGAAATCTTCTTACTAATTTTCTCAGTCGATTCTGCACAGTTTTAATTGCACTGCAGTATGCCGATATTTTGATTTTCCTTTGGTCATTCAAGTTGGATTTGTTGCCGCTTAACTTTACGTTCATGGTTATTTGGTGATTACTGGTTATTTTTTCAGTGAAATTTGACCACTTTACTACTGGATTTGATAAATCCTTATTAAAAAGTTTTATAGCTATAGTTTCTGTTGTATCTATTATTCTTACTTGTGTATCTTCTGACCATATCAGCTTCCTATAGTTGATCGTTGTGAGTTCTCAGAGGATAGATGGCGCTTTTTGATGGAAGGAGTTTTGAGCCGTAATTTCTATTATCTGTTGTCCATGATCTCTATTGCTTGTCTTCTGTATTCTGAAGGATGCCAATCCATGTAAAAGCGGAAGGGATACTAACGTATAATCTAAGATGGAGTTGGAAAAGGTGGTGTAGTGGGTCCATCCTGGAGGGGAGTCTTGCTGATATCGCCCATTGAGGATTCGTAATCCAGGAGATTCCAGGGGGCATGTTACCAAGGGCCGGCGATACAATTATCGCCGCTTTAGCAGCCGTTTTTCGGGCGCAAAGCGGCGATAATTATATCGCATTATTTACAAGGACACGCTAGCGCGTGTTTCCTTGACTTAGCTCCGTTGTTCACACGCCCGCCTCGCATCGATAATGAGATGCAAAGTAGGCGTGGCTGTGAAAACAACATGGGAAAATATCGCGAAGGCAGCTTCGCGATATTTACAACGAGGCGTAGCGATAATTTAAATTATGCTAACTCTGTTTAACTCAGGAATTTAACATCTGTTAAATTCCTGACTAAGGCATACCTAACATGGGAGGTGGATTGTGGGGCTAAGGACACAGGGCCTATCATCAAGCTTATCGCTGTTTTCCATGGCACATCGCTGGAAAACCAGCGATGTTCCATGGAAAATCCCGCTATCGCTGGAATATTTATCGCCATAGCGCTAAGCGTTGATAATACAGCGCTAGCTTAGCGATATATTCCAGCGATAGCCGGCGATAATTAAAAGCGCGCTAAGCGCGCTCAGCGATAATTATCGCTGGGGCTTGATAATATGCCCCCAGATCTTTTACGAAGGAAATAGCTTTGGCATCACGGGGTCTTTTAGTTGAGTCTCTTGTGGTCTGTGTTGGAACTCCCAATGTATAGTCCTGCTGGGTTATCAGCTTGTCTAGAGGAAATGTCTTTAATAGTATCATATTAAAGTCCCCTGTTCTTACAACATATGGAAGCGAACACTCCTGTGGACTTTCTAGGATTATTTTCAGTATCTCATTGATCATTGTTGTTCTTGAGCTTGGTGAGAAGTAGACATTTATCAAAAAAAGAGGATATTTTGCATTTTTATGCCATTTTGTGAGTTTTATTACTAAAATATTTTTGTTGATTGTTTTAATCAGTTCTATTTCAATTTGTAGGGCTACTGCTATAAATACGGCTAGACCTCCCTTTGGGCGACCTGCTTTCTTCATTTTTGTTGCGGAGAATAGAAACCTACATAGTCGTTAATAGAGAATGATTGCAATGTCCAGGTCTCTTGTAGGCATATTATATGAGTATTTTCCAATAATTGTTAGAGCATCTTTTTCATTGGGACTTTTGAGTACATCTAGTTTGATGGGACTGCGATATCATGAGTCACTCATCCCGTGCAGGGCTTCAGTTTGCCAGCCTATATTTCGTTTTATCTTTCCCATTTCATCTGATGTTGTCTTGATTTTTTGATGTGGGGATGAGATTGTTAAGGTTTTTCCTACTGGGTTGAAAAAGGATGTCTAGGATTCTCATAATTGTCCATCCTTTGTTCAAAAATTTCTGAAGTGAATGGGGCTGTATAAGCAGGAAGAGGGACTATTTCGACTTGGATCCCCCAGGACAATAGGTAATCTTTTGCCAGGAGAACCTTATTTGCCGTAGCGGTACATGCCAAGATGACTAGGGTTGGTTCTTGAGAGATTTTATCTGGCGGTTCTAAAAATTCAATAGAATCTATATCAGCTGAAGGGATTTCTGTTAGCTGGGGCATAGCATGCAAGAGTTTAATTATGTTACCTCTGTGAAGGATATAGTGTCTTCCTCTCAACTGATATTTGGGGGTAAAGATTATTTTGATGTAGAATTGCTCTGGAAAGCCAAGATTTTGTCTTTATTTTCATTTTTGGTCTCATTTTCTACTATTCCGGCATCACCGTCTATCTCCATTAGTTGTTTCTGCTCAGTCGTTGACACATTTTGTTCTTTTTCTTTACCTTATACCTTATTTTTTGTGCTGCCGTTTATTCGTGAGCTTGGGATATGTTTAACATTCTCACTGTCCAAGATTTCATTTATCTGTTCCTTTTTTTGAGGCCCTTTTATTTGCTCAAATATTGGGAATGACTTAACAAATTTCCCCTCATTTTATCACTGTTATCAGAGTTTACATCCTCTTTACTCATTGTGCTTGTATTACCTCGCTGGTTAGTTACAGTGGTACCGCGTGCCTTTACAGTATTTGCTTTTTGCTTATTTTGTGCTTTTTGCATTTTTTTCCTTTGTGTCATTGTTATTTTGGATTTAGATTCTAATAGATTAATAGGTTGAGATTCATTTATTTGCTGATTTTCTTTTGAGAGAGGGGATGATACAGCGTTCAAATTTAGTTTGGCTGCAGAGGTTTCTATATTTAGCGGGGAAATTCCACCCGTGGTAGGTGTTTTAGGTATTTGGCTGCTTTGAGTGAGAAATTTATTTTTATCCTCTTCTTTCATTTTTTTTATTTCCTTAGAGTGTAAAGGTATTGCAACTCGGTGGTTTTGTTGCATGTTTTAGCTCTGGACTTAATTGAACCACTGGGAGTTTACGTTTGTTGTTAAGTTTGTTTTGAGCTCTTCTATTAATACAGTCATGCTTCCGGTATTGTAGCCAATTTGTTTACCACTGGAGTACATGTACACTCTATTGTGGCTGCATATTTTGTGAGCACGATTTATCAAGTTATTTAATTCAGTCATCTTCTGGTCAATTCCAGGCACTGCCGTTGCCATTAAATTTAGTAAATCTATTTGAACATCCATTTTTTTTCTCATGGATAGGCCAGAGAGTCCAATGTTAGTTGCAAGGTCCTCAATATGATGTCCCATACAGCGGCTATATTTTTCATTTCCATTGGGTTCTGTTGAAAAGAGGAACTCATTTTGTTTTCTATTTGGTCCTCTTTGTTTTTCCAGTAGGCGTAGAGGCAACCCCTACCACTGTAGGATTCAGATACTGCTGTACTAGTTGTTCTGATCTTTCATAAGTTGTTGGTTCTAATACAGCTGGAGTTATTCCTTTGTTTACTTCAACTTCAATTTCTATTCGAAGTGGATTTCCGTTTGTTAAAAGGCGTATCGTCCGACCCATATATGTTTGATCTTGTTCTTGTTTGCACTGGTCCGGTGATATTGGAATAATTGACAAGAGTTTCAGATCGCTATCTGGACCCCAGATGGTCTCTTTGCTTTCTCCCAGTTTCCATTTTGAGGTTTGATCCATTGTATCTTCCATTACGAATTGGTTAGTTTTGGCAGTCTGATATGAACAATTTATGGTTTTTGATGGTATTATAGTATGCATAGTATAGTATATATATATATATATATATATATATATATTCACTGAAAAAACCATAGGTTTCAGGCACGTTATAGTTAGAAATTAGCATTTAAAAAACCATTGAAATTCACTGAAAAAACCATAGGTTTCAGGAACGTTATAGTTAGAAATTAGCATTTAAAAAACCTTAGAAATTCACTGAAAAAAACCATAGGTTTCAGGGACGTTATAGTTAGTTGGACATTTCACTCGTACAAAACCATAGAAATTCCCCCGTTATAGTTAGTTCAGCTAATTATAACTCGCGCCCCCGCAATGCACTGCTGATGACGTCACATATTACATCATTCATGACATGGTCAGTGACATCACTGATGACATCACTGATGACATCTCAAATGACATCATCCACGTGAAAATCTGATGCACCTCCTCACACTCTAATATAACCTTTGATACACCCACTGTAAAATACAGACTACCATTTTCGAAACCATCGACACACCAATACCAGTTACTACATACGCACTCACTGATTCCTAGGTCTACACACACATCCACTCATTTACCCATACAATCACTCATACATACAGTCACTCATCAATACAACACTATCATATGCACTCATACACCTATACAGACACTCACACATGGAGTTACTCACACACCTAGTCAGTCATGCAAAGAATCAATCACACTTCCATTTACTGACCTATACAGTTATACACACACCACCTCACTTATTCAAACATATACTAACACATACTTACTCTCTTATACAATCACTGAGACAAGTACACACTCATCCATACTCCACTCTCACAATCACTGACTCTCACATATAGTCATTTATATACTCCAACTCTCACATACACTGCCTTTTACATATGTAGTTACTTGGACATGTACCACTGAGACATCCAATCTCTCACCAACACA
Source organism: Calotriton arnoldi (assembly GCA_963921515.1). Classification (NCBI taxonomy): domain Eukaryota; kingdom Metazoa; phylum Chordata; class Amphibia; order Caudata; family Salamandridae; genus Calotriton; species Calotriton arnoldi. The sequence continues at coordinate 2,053,171 of CAWUFW010002696.1, read as the reverse complement.
CCCATACACACACTCACCCACCCATACAGCTGTTTCCACATGCAATCTTGAACCCATACATCCAGTGAATCAACCACTCACACATCTATGCACAGAGTCACACACCTCCCACCCACCCACACACACACTCAGTCTCCCATACAAATACTCAGGCAACCAATCAATAACCCATATAGACACTCATGTAGCTACTGACCAACACATGCAGCAGCTTACACAACAACAGACATACTGATGCACACATTTAGACAGTTTAGTCACTAACGCATGTATTCAGTAAGACACATTTAATCACTCACTTATACAGTCAGTCACACACCTACTAAATCCTTCATCCAGACACTTATACACACACTCATTCTTCAATACACCTTGGCATACATATTTAAACTTTACAGAAACACACAGTCACTGGATGATGTCATCAGTGATGTCATCAGTGATGTCATTTGAGATGTCATCAGTGACGTCACTGACCATGTCATGAATGATGTAATATGTGACGTCATCAGCAGTGCATTGTAGGGGCGCGAGTTATACTTAGCTGAACTAACTATAACGGGGAATTTCTATGGTTTTATACGAGTGAAATGTCCAACTAACTATAACATCCCTGAAACCTATGGTTTTTTCAGTGAATTTCTAAGGTTTTTAAATGCTAATTTCTAACTATAACGTGCCTGAAACCTATGGTTTTTTCAGTGAATTTCAAAGGTTTTTAAATGCTAATTTCTATCTATAACATAGCAGTCGCGTTTGCAGAGTGGTGGAGAAAGGTGAGCGTGGCCTTCAAACACCTTTTAGCAAATTTAGCAAACGTAACAGGAGGGATAGTTAGCCCCCAACGTCAACCTTGGTGGCCAACTACCCCTTTTATTACCTCCAGTAAATCCCACACAGCAGAATTGCTAACTTGTTATATCAGGCCCCACCCCCTCCCTGCAGCACTCTGCAAACGCGCCCGCTGGTGCGTTCTACGTTGAGGGATTAATTCCCCTTCAATCATGAGGGTCCCTGGAGGCCAACTAGCCCACCATGTACCTTCAATTTGCGCCACAGAGCTGCGTTGCAGAGAGGTGGTCTGAGGCCACGCCCCTTTTTACACCTCTCTGCAACGCAGCTCTGTGGCTCAAACTGAAGGTACCTGGTGGGCTAGTTGGCCCCCAGGGACCCTCAGGATTCAAGGGGACTTAATCTCCCAAGTTACAACGCGCCAGGGGGCCCATTTGCACACTTGCCATATCAGGCCCCGCCCCCTCCCTTCACCACTGTGCAAATGCGCCCCCTGGCGCGTTTTAAGGTGGGGGATTAAGTCCCCTTGAATCCTGAGGGTCCCTGGGGTCCAACTAGCCCACCAGGTACCTCCAGTAAGCGCCACAGAGCTGCGTTGCAGAGAGGTGTTCAAAGGGGCGTGGCCTCGGACCACCTCTCTGCAAGGCAGCCCTGTGGCGCATACTGGAGGTACCTGGTGGGCTAGTTGGCCCCCAGGGACCCCCAGTATTGAAGGGGAATTAATTCCCCAACTTAAAACGCGCCACAGGGCGCGTTTGCAGAGTGTTGCTGGGAGGGGGCTCTTTTTTTTTAGAAGGGGGGCTGTGTGGCCCCCCTTCTTTTTCCTTTTTTTGGGCCCTGGGGACCCAATCCCCCAGGGCCTGACCCCTTTTTTAAAAAAAAGAAAAAAATCTAACGGGAAGAGGGCCGCGTGGGCCCCCCTCCCGTGGCCAATTCCGGCCCCGGGGACCCCATCCCCGGGGCATTGCCACTTTTATTTAATTTCTTAAGGAGGGGGGCTGCATGGCCCCCCTCCTGAGGCCTCTATTGGCCCCGGGGACCCCATCCCCCGGGGCCGGCCTTTATTTATATATATATTTTTTTTTGGAGGGGGAGGGGGGCTGCGTGGCCCCCCCTTCCGGGCCACTTCTAGCCCCGGGGACCCCATCCCCCGGGGCAGGCCCTATCCGTTGTGGACCGTGGGGGGAGCCCCAATGCCCCCACGGTCCCACTGGCTCCCCTCGTCCTGCAGGAGCCGGCATTGCTTTTCCACATGGGGAGCTGCTGACATGCAGCTCCCCGTGTGGAAAAGCAATCTGCTTTGGATTTTGGAAGAGAGAGCAGGTTTCCCTGCTCTCGCTTCCCAAATCCAAAGCAAGTTTGCTATGACAGGGCGGGAGCCGTACGGCTCCCGCCCTCCCATAGCAAACAGCAGTGTCCCGGGGGTGGGCACCCCGGGACACTGCAGGAGCCGGCCCTGGGGGGTGGTTGTCCCCAGGGCCATCAGGGGCTCCAGGAGGGGGGCCGCACGGCCCCCCTCCCAATGTGATTAAAGCCCCGGGGAGGTGGTGCTCCCCGGGGCTCGGGGGTCCGTAACGGACCCCCGCATTTGCATTTTAGTGCCCCGGGGAGGTGGTGGTCCTTGGGGCTTGGGGGGGCCTTGGAGGCCCCCCCACACATTAAAAATGAAGCCCCGGGGGTGGCGGTCCCCGGGGCTGCGGGAGGGCCGAGTGCCCTCCCGCACATAATTTTAAGCAAGCCCCGGGGGGTGGCGGTCCCCAGGGCTGCGGGAGGGCCGAGTGCCGTCCCGCACATAATGTTAACCAAGCCCCGGGGGTGGCAGTCCCCGGGGCTGCGGGGGCCTTGGAGGCCCCCCCACACATTAAAAACGAAGCCCCGGGGGGTGGCGGTCCCCGGGGCTGTGGGAGGGCCGAGTGCCCTCCCCCACATAATTTTAAGCACGCCCCGGCGGGTGGCGGTCCCCGGGGCTGTGGGAGGGCCGAGTGCCCTCCCCCACATAATTTTAAGCACGCCCCGGCGGGTGTCGGTCCCCGGGGCTGCGGGAGGGCCGAGTGCCCTCCCGCACATAACGTTAACCCAGCCCCGGGGGTGGCAGTCCCCGGGGCTGCGGGGGCCCCCACGGGCCCCGCATATATTTGTTGGAAATGCCCCCGGGACCTGGCCCACCTGGGGGCCTCAATTAAATGAAGCGCGGGAGCCCGCGCTTCAGTTTTTAAACATTTTTTGCGGGATTCGCGACTCCAGCGCGAATTTTGTCGAAATTTAAAAAAGAAAAAATGCTTTTTTTGGCCCTGGGGGTCCTTGTGGGACCCCCTGAGCAGGCCTGGGGGGTCAGGGTGTTTCTACCCTGCCCCCTTTTCTTGTTTTTTTACCTTTTTCCTCACCTTTTATTTCTCCCTCCCTCCGAGCACAAGATGGCTGCCAACACTTCCTGGTATGAAGTGTTGGCAGCCAATCAGAGGCAAGCTCGTGTTTGGGGTTTAGGCTCCGCCCACATATATATATATTTTTTTCCTTTAATATCTCAAAAACTACTGAACGGATTTACACCATTTAAAAAAGGTCGCTTTCTGAACCAAGCACTACCTTTTGACAAATTTGGTGTAATTCCGTTCAGCAGTTTGGGCTGTAGCCTTGCCTAAAGTTTCCTATGGGAAATTGATTTTTGACTCTTATTTTTTGAATTTCTCAGCAACTACTGAACGGATTTACACCATTTAAAAAAAAGGTAGCTTTCTGAACCAAGAGCTACCTTTCTGCCAAACTTGGTGTAATTCCGTTCAGCAGTTCGGGCTGTAGCCTGTCTCAAAATTTCCTATGGAAATTAACACACGAAAAACACTTTTTGGGACCCCCCTTTTTTCTCCGCCCCCGCTTGACGAATCACCCCCAAACTTTCGGGATAGGAGCTGACCTGGATAGACCTTTTTTTTTGAGAATTTCACAAAGATTCGTTAAACGACGCAAAAGATATTAGCAAATCAAAAAATGCTTTTCCTATGGAAACTAGGTTCTAACTATAACTACCTACTGGCAACCGCCAGTAGGTAATATATATATATATATATATATATATATATATATATATATATATATACATATATAGGTATAGATATATATATATGGATATATATAGGCAGTTGCCTGGCCACCTCCGGGCGGGATCTGCAACAGTCTAATACCGACAACAATGCCTAATTAAGCACCCCACCAGGGGCTCTGAAGGCAGTGCTAAAACCCCTCTTTCCTCATTCACAGTAGTAGCATTCTCAGCACTTTCCCCAAAATGGAGCTGTTACTCCTTATAGATTTATAACATTTTAAAAGCTGGGTTTATACAGGAGGGGGCAGAATAACGCTCAGCTCTGCCTTCCCTTCGCTCCCGTGACCGATTCTGAGCTGAATACGACGTCCCCTGCTCTCAGAATGGCGGGTCACGTCGGTTCTCTCCACACTCTTCCCCACTCCGCACTGCACTTCTCACCTTACTCATCTAGCATAGGACTCCTGTTGGGCGGGGGCAGAGGAGGATCACGCGGATGCCTATTCCTCATGGCCGCTCGCTGCTCATCGGTTTCTGCAGCTGCTGCTTTCCTTTTGCTGCTTGCGCCTCGAATTTCCTGCCCTGCCGGTACTGTATCTGCGCATCTGGTATGTGCTTGAGGTGCACTTGGTTCGGGTGTTTTTTTGAGTGGGACACCTAGGGAGACCGCCAGCCGCACTCGATCTAATCGAGCTGCTTCTGCAGGCACCTCGTGCCCAATTCAGTGCACAAACAGCTTCCAATAATCCGGCATTCATATTGGAAAGCCCTAAAAGGAAGCTCTAGAAAAAGTCAGCTGTTCAATGGTGGGGTAGGCTTACCATGGTTACAATAATGCTGAATGCAATTTTTCTCTGGCCGTGACACCTATCCACTTCACATCTTCACTCCCTGAAGACTTAAATAGAATTGTGCCAATATCCGCTGGGTGAAAACACCTCATTGCATTTCACTAATAAAGAGAAAATCCAATGGCAACGGATGGTGTTAATATCCTAGAACAAAACTGTCAGAATGAATCAAGACCTTCTTGGCCTTGCTGGCACTGATAGCTCTTCACACTGGTTCACTCTGAAACCACACATACCTACTGATTTTCAATTCTATGTCAGGACCGAAGGCTCCGATTATGCTTCTCGTTTTTTACTGATAAATTTCTCAGCAGCCAATAAAAATACAGAAAAACAAAATACTTCAATACCCATGAACACACTATGTGTCACATGATCAACCATAGAGAGTATCCTGTATATAAACTGCAGTCCAGAGAACAACTTCCTCTTTCTTTGCTGCTCCGCAGCCAGTTAAGTGCTTTTCACTATTTCTAATGTTTGCCACTTTTGTTGTGGAATGTTAATTGCTTAAGTTGTAATTTCAATTGGGCTTATTGCGTTCTTGCGTTATTGCATTCTTGCTATTGCCCATTGTTATTGTTCTTTGTTTCTGGTGACTGTTTATATTGCGCTTTGCATCGCGAGCAGCATTCTTTCAATCTCCCCTCACCTCGCGGTCGCGATCTTTGTCGGCGGTCTTCCGACTTGTTTTTTGTCAGCTCGCACCTTTCTGAGCGCGAGTTGGGAGCGCTTAGCCTCCCGGACCGGGCACCCCCGCCCGCGTTCATTTTCTGGTGGAGCGGAAGGAGAAGGGAGTGAGGACGCGCGTCAGACTGACACGCAGTCCTCTTTCTGGGCACACGAGCGGCCGGTACCGCACATGCGCAGCGGCCATTGTGCCCGCATTATTTCGTAATTTTGGGCTTGAGTGAGTGCTGGAGCAGCACGTCCTTTGCTCTTATCCCACTTTGGCTCGTCCAGACTCCCGGTGACACCCCCTCTTGTCTCTGAGTGGGGCTGTATAATTTGAGCATAGGCTTTGCCTAGAGTGGTTCTGGCAAGCCCTCCCTCCACATTTTACTAAGATTTTCAACAGTTTACTGTTGTTCCTCTCACTATTCTGGCTTGCCTGGGGTTTCTCCACTCCCCCTTATTGTTTACAAATCCAACTGTTTACCAGTTCTTGTTTATTTACATTATCCCTTCGTGTAAGGGACAGGCAATTCCTCCTGTGGGAACGTGAGTCACTTAAGTGAAACAATGCCGGAATATTATTTTGAGGAGGACTATTATGATGAGGAGCCCTCTGGGTCCATGGAACAGGACCTTGTGGACGCACTTGACGCAGGAGTGCAGCACTCGGTCAATAAGGCCCTGGTGAGGGCCATAGAGCCACTAAAGCGCCATTTATCCACCTATGCCAAGCAGCAGGGTTGGCTCCCCAGCTCCAGCAGTCGTTCTAGCGCCAGTGGGAAGGGGTCCAAGAACCCCCATGCGGCAGATTTTGCAAAGCTGGCAAAAGCAATGGCTTCTGACCATGACTATGGCACTTATTCTAAGGAAGCATCCATCACTGAGTTACCTCAGGATGATGGGGATGATACCTCCTCCGAGCAGGCGTCAGACCAGGAGGAGACTCCTAGACCCTCCAAGAAATTACGAAAAAGAGCGTTATGTTGACACACTTTATTTTATTTATTTATTTTATTTTATAGTTTTATAGAGCGCGAACCACACCCGTGAGGGTATCAGAGCGCTTTACAGGATTAAAGGTGGTATACAAAGCATTAGGAGGTGAGGGATCAATTGGGTACAATAGGGGATACATTATACAGGGAAGCACACAGTCCAAAGTCCCAGCTACAAGTGGGATAAATATTAAAACAAGAAGATATATTATGCACGAGGGCACGCAGTCTCAACTCTTGGGGGGATACCCAAGGAGTGCAGGAATAGGTATCGTCGGTAGAGGCCGTGGATAATGCAGAGGTGGAGGGAGGAACATGTCATTGAGGTGATTGTGATGTATTCATTAGGCGAGGTATTTGTTCATTAAGAAGGTTTTGGTCTCCTTCTTAAAGTGTGCCAAGGAGGGAAGTCTTCTGATGGCGGGTGGGAGAGAGTTCCAAATTCTTGGAGCGGCCCCAGAGAAGGCTCAATTGTAGGTTTTTTTCTTCCGGAAACGTGCTGGTTGTAGCAACCGGTCTTTGGCAGATCAGGAGTTTCTGGCTTCTCCGGATATCACGTGTTTTTGGGCTAGAAATGTAGGGGAATTGGAGTAAAGAGCTTTGTGAGTAATGCAGGCAAGTTTGAATTGGATTCTGGCCTCTAGGGGAAGCCAGTTCAGAACTTTGAGGTGGGGAGAGATGTGGTCGAATTTCTTTGAGCCAGTTAGGAGTCTGGCGGCGGTGTTGAGGCAGGCTTTCAATGGGGCCAGAGAGTTCTTGGGTAGCCCTGCAAGAGTAGAGCATCCATATTCTAATCTGGAAATGACTAGTGCCTGGATTGCCGTTTTAAGGTCGGAAGCTTCGAGGAAGGGTTTTAGGTTTCTTAGGTAATTCAGGTGAAATCTAGCCGTTTTGGCCATCGAGTTTATATGGCCACGCATGTTTAGGCTGCCGTCAAGGGTTATTCCAAGGGATTTTGCCGAGTCAACAATGGTAGGAGGGCAGTTTAGTGCTGTGATGGTCTTGATCCATTCCTGGATGTCTGGATTGGGTTTTGGTGGGGAGATCAGAAGAAATTCAGTTTTGTTTGCATTGAGTTTAAGCTGGTTGGCGGTGAGCCAATGGACTGTCAGCTTCAGGGCCTCGTTCAGGGAGAAGATGTCCTCCGGGGAAGAGATTTTTATGTAGATCTGTGTATCATCTGCGTACATAAGGTAGGCGATATTGGCGGCACGTAGCACCTCGGTGAGAGGTTCAAGGTAAAGATTGAAGAGGGTAGGGGAGAGGGTTGATCCTTGGGGGACTCCAACCGTGACCGGAGAGGGGCGGATAGGTTACCGTTGATGAGGACTCTCTGTGAGCGGTTTTGGAGGAAGGATCTAAACCATTCAAGGACGGTGCCATCCAACCCCATCCTGATTTTGAGGCGTTCAAGGAGAATTTCGTGGTTAACCGTATCAAAGGCAGAAGAAAGGTCTAGGAGGATTAGGAGACAGGTTTTGCCTTGGTCGAGGGCTTGAGGGCGTCATCCACAATGTGGAGGAGGGTGGTTTCCGTGCTGTGTCCAGGTCTGAACCCGGATTGGAAGTCATCTAGCAGATGGAAGTTGTTGATGTGTAGGCTCAGCTGCTGTTGCACACATTTTTCCAGAGTTTTGGCTAGGAGTGGGATGTTGGATATGGGTCTATAGTTCTCAGCGGAAGCAGGGTCCAGCGAGGGTTTTTTAGGATGGGGATAACTTGTCCAGCCTTGAGCGAAACAGGAATTGAGCCCTGTAGGAGGGAGGCATTGATTATTGAGGTCCAGGAAGGGATGATAGCCTGAGAGGCGGCAGCTAGGCAGTTAGAAGGGAGAGGATCATTGAAGTGATTGTTCGGGTTTAAGGAGGCAAGAATTCTCGAGATAGAGTGTTCGTCATAGATTTTAAAGTTGGACCAGTGCGCTAGGTTTTTGGCTGAGGTTAGGGAGGGCAGCGTCGAGAGAAGAGGTAGAGCTGGCAGATTTTGATTTTGGTGGTGAGTTGCGGATTTAAGTTCATTCCCTAGGGCAGAGATTTTGTCGCAGAAGAAGGAGGAAAATTCCTCGCTTGATATTAAGGGTTTAGGTGTTTCTTTAGAGGTTTTCGCTAGTTTGTTGGATTGGTGTTTGACCAAGTCGAACAGCTTGCGAGGACGATTTTTGGCGTTCTCAAGTTCAGTTCTGAAAAATTCTTTTTTAGAGTTGAGGATTTTCTTATTGTAGGCATTTCCTAAGCTCTTAACTTTCGAGCCGGCTGAGATAGTGCATCCTAATTTCACCGCCTGGCTTCCTCCTCCTGAGGTAGCCGAGTATGTACAATCTCACCTTCGACAGGCTTTCGATAAGGATGTGAGGGCGCGACTCAAATCGGAGTGCCCTAGGCCTGATTTGGCGGATAAGGTGGCGGAGACACCGGAGGTGGATCCTTCTATCCTCACGTATCTAAAAAAGTATTCCAAGGACCCTAAAAAGGGCATTGACCGGGCGTGGAGGTCATGCCAAGACAAACTTTTGGATTTGACAGGTCCCCTCACTAAAATTTTGGAATTGGGTTTTCGCGCCAAGGAGTCCGCAATGGCTATTGATCCTGATGAATTGATTGGCTGGGCACAAAGAGCGGTTTGTCAACTGGGTAACGCTAATTGCGCTATGTCCAGTGAAAGACGTCGCTCAATAGTTTTGAAGCTTGATCCCAAACTGGCGGAGCTTTCTTCTTCCGAATCGGGTCCCCTAGCTCAAGACCTTCTCTTCGGTCAACCCTTCCTTAAGGAGCTGACAAAGTTTGTTGCCACTTTTAGTGGTTTAGATAAGGCCCAGGGTTCACTTAAACGTGCTTTCCGCCCGGTTTTTGGCAGGGCCGGACGATATCGAGGGCGGTCGTTCGACTGTGGTTACGGTCAAGGTGTCCCACGTGGTCAGTACCAGCAACACAGAGGAGGTTACCAGGACTCCGGTTACAATGGTAACTCCTCCTTCTATCCAACCCGTCGTTCCAAGAACAGATTCCATAAGGGCAGATATGGTGGACAGCAGGGCGGTCAGCAGGATTCCGGTACTTCAGGTGAGACTGATTCTATCTTCAGAAGTGATGTTGGGGGGCAGGATACAGTTTTTTCTGCACAATTGGCACAAGATCTCACAAGATGCATGGATCTTAGAGACAGTACAGGGGTACATGATAGAGTTTTACAATTCCCCCAATCAGGTTTCTCCTCCACATCCAATGTATTTTTCCCGACAAGATCAAGTCTTTATCTCCGAAGAGATAGATTCTCTCCTAAAGAAAGGGGCCATAGTGGCCACAGATCATCATCCCCGAGGTTTTGTCAGCAGCATCTTCCTAGTAGAGAAGAAGGGGGGTGGATCCAGGCTAGTTTTAAATCTAAAGGATTTCAATGGTTGGCCCGTATATCGGCATTTCAAGATGGAGGGTATTCATCTTCTACGCGACCTCCTCCAGGAGGGGGACTGGATGGTCCGTCTGGACCTGAAAGATGCGTATCTGTCCCATTTACAAACCTCATCGACGTTTTCTCCAGATCCACTGGCAGGGAGTTTGGTACGAATACAGAGTCCTTCCCTTCGGCCTCTCGTCAGCACCTTGGTGCTTCACGAAGCTTCTGCAGCCAGTAGTGGAATCATTGAGAGCGCGGGGGATTCATCTGATTATATACTTGGACGACATCCTCATCATGGCTCGTTGTCCTCAACTTGTGATGACCCAACTAGAATGGACGATCACTCTTTTGCAGTGTCTTGGTGTTGGAAACGGGAGTTACCGAGTCCGTTACGGTAGCATGGCGCAAAGCGGGGCAGGCACGCGAAGGCAATGTGTAAGGCAGTTGTGCAGCACACTCTCACTTTAACTCAGAAATGCGACGCAATAACCGGACACCACACCAGGCTTGTATAAGTAAAAATCAGGTTCCTTTATCTTAATCAAGATGGCATTCAATTATGCAGATTATACATTCTTTAACTGGTGCGCATTCATTTGAAAAGACCCTTCACAATTCTGGCCACTAAAAGGCCGCTTTAAAATCACAGCACCAATACTCATTCGGGTGCTCTTAACAAACTAGGGCCTAGAACATGCACAACACTTTTTATACATCAACATTTATACATTAGGCCTAGGTACTCTAGGCGGGAGGGAATCCTAAAGGGAACCCCTCAACATGTCCAGCAGCTGGGGGCTTCCTATAAGGGGGACTCCTTTATCTCCCCGGGAGGCTAGGGTCATAGTCGGTGCCTGGCCTGTTATGCCATGTTATTACAGGCCCCTATTATCCAATGTCATTAAAGGCCCCCTCCCTCCGTAATCCCTCCTCAAGGGTGGCCCCCGGCCCCCAGGGGCTTAACCTAGAGCCCTAGGGGCCTCCTGGGCTCACCTGCGGTGTTGTGGCTGGCTGCGGGGCCTTACGGCGGACTCCTCTCTGGCCCGGCCCTCTGTGGTGGGGGCGGGGCCCGGCGCGAGTCTTGCGGCCCTCCGGCCGGTGCTGGTTGGCTCTCTCGAGGCTATGGAGCCTCTCGCGTTGTTTCCCCTTCGTTGGGGGCCGGTATGCCCCTCCTCCGGCCCCCGTGGAGTCCAGGGAGAGAGTGAGGACTCGGTGCGGGAGCCGGCAGTCCTTCCAGACGGCTCCGGCTTCCCGCGAGGAGAGGAGGTTCTTCCTTCCCTCCGGACGTGCTGGGCGGAGGCGGGCTCTTCACGGCGCCCAATCCGGGCGCGGCGGCGATTCTTCGTGGGGCTCCCGTTGGCAGTGGAGCCCCGGGGACGTCCTCCCGATTGGCTCCGGCTGAGCAAATCGCGTCGCGGCCTTCTCCTCTTCCGGGGGCTCCCGTTGACAGTGGAGCCCCTCTGACGTCAATGTTCGGCTCTGCTGGGCCAATCGCGTCGCGGCCTTTGGTGGTTGCCAGGCGACGCCCTCTTCTTCTGCGATTGGCTTTGGCGGGCCAATCCCGTCGCGGCCTTTTCGGGGCGCGACCTTGTGACGCGGTCAGCGTCCCCGGTCCCTCACCACAGCGTCCACGGCCTGGAGGCCGCAGTAGGCCTCAGTTCACTTCACGCGGCCCACGGGGCGGCGGCGATGTTATTCTCGGCCGCGCTGGCAGCGGCAGGGGTCTCGGGCCCGGCGGTGACTTCTGGGGATTTCGGTGAGGGCGCGGACGGCGCCCTCACCACAACTATGTATAGGGGAGAGATCTCCCGGCCTCAGTTCCTTTCTTCAAGCGGCGGCGGCCGCGGCGGTGATCCGGTCACCAGGTCAGTGACCGAGGGGGGTCAAGTTCTCTCCTCACTAGGGGTTGCAGCGCTGGCGCGCTGACAGCCTTAGGCACAGGCTGTGTAAGAGTGGTTCTTGGAGGACAGTCCAGCTGTCTGTATAGATAGATAGGGGTGAAGGTCTAGCGCTTAGGACGCAGCGCTTCGCCTCATGATCCCCTCTCGATGGTTTTCACTTGTAGTCCTGAAATTCTTGGATGCAGCAAAGTCTATTTATGAACAGGGGGGGGGGTGGTGAGTTGGTGATTCTTGAAGGGTTTGATGTTCCTCCTGGCACGCTGCAGATGGTTCCTTGGGTCCCCTCACACTGGGCAAGATCAGTGGGTGGTGGGCGTTCCTCATCCATCTTACGGCAGCAGGGCCTTGACCCTGTCAGCGGCAGTAGTGTAGGTCTCCCCCCTAGGCCCTAAAGTCTGTACTCCAGCGCAGGTTCTCCCAGGTTCAGCGGTGCCTCAACCTAACTAACTAAAGGTTTTCCCTCCAAAGCCTCTTATACCCCTAGGTCAGGTGACCCTCCTAAAGGCGGCAAAGTGTAACTCCTCCCACAGCCCGGAAGGTTCTGGAACCTTCCACCTACCTAGCTATGGGACCCAGAGGCGGGGACGGGATGGCTACTGTATCCCTCGTCCCGGCCTGACTCTGGCTACTAGCGTGTATGTGTGGAAGGCCCTCTGCAGTAGCAGGGGCCTGTGGCAGCCATCTTTAGTGAGAGAGCACCTGCACCTCAGCACTGACCAGCAGTGGCAAGGCGCCCGGAGACCTAGGTCCAGTAAAAATATGGTGGCAAAAATGAGGCGCAGAAAGGGAAAAACAGGGCAAGACCACCCTAGGGCTGACAGGTCTAACACGCGTCCCCCCAGCCGAAAGAGGGGAGAGCTTCCCAACCTCTAGGGAGTTCTCTTCACTAAGGCGGAAAACCGGGAGAGTCCGTCAGCGTTGGCGTGGTCTACACCGGGTCGATGTTCCACCCGAAAGTCCATCCCCTGTAGGGAAATGGACCATCTCAACAATTTGGGATTTTCGCCTCTCATCTGCATGAGCCAGCGAAGGGGTCGGTGGTCGGTCTGGATCAAGAAGTGACAACCAAAAAGGTATGGCCTCAACTTCTTCACAGCCCAAACCACAGCAAAGGCTTCCCGCTCGATGGTACTCCACCGCTGTTCCCGGGAGTAGTCTTCGGGAGATAAAGGCCACTGGCTGGTCTTGGCCATCGTCATTCAGCTGCGAGAGCACAGCTCCTATGCCATGCTCAGAAGCGTCTGTCTGCACGATAAACTCCCGTCCGAAGTCTGGAGTCCTGAGCACCGGGGCGGTGCACATGGCACGTTTTAGAGTCTCAAAGGCATCCTGGCAGGCAGCCGTCCAGATTACTCTGCGTGGCTGCTTCTTGGAAGTCAATTCCGTCAATGGGCCCACGATGGTTCCATATCCCTTGACGAACCGGCGGTAGTATCCCGTGAGGCCGAGAAAAGCTCGGACCTCTGTTTGGGTCTTGGGGGCTCCCAGGCCATGATGGTCTCAATCTTGGCTTGGAGGGGTTGCACCTACCTCCGCCCACCAGATGTCCCAGGTACACGACAGATCCCTGTCCAATCTGGCACTTGCTGGCCTTGATGGTTAGACCAGCCCTTTGTAAAGCCTGCAGCACCTCCTGGAGATGCTGCAGATGGTCCTCCCAGCTGCTACTGAAGACAGCTATGTCATCCAGGTAGGCAGCAGAGAAGGCCTCTAGGCCAGACAGCACCTGGTTCACCAACCGCTGGAAAGTGGCGGGAGCATTTTTCAACCCGAAGGGCATCACCTGGAATTGAAAGTGGCCCTCGGGGGTGGAGAACGCAGTCTTCTCCCTTGCTCCTTCCGCCATGGCGATCTGCCAATATCCTGATGTTAAATCGATGGTACTCAGATACCGGGCTGCTCCCAGCCGGTCAATGAGCTCATCCGCCCGAGGGATCGGGTGAGCGTCGGTCTTGGTGACTGAGTTGAGTCCACGATAATCCACACAGAACCGAAGTTCTGGTGTGGTGCCCGGGGGCCGCTTTCGGCACCAACACCACCGGACTAGCCCAAGGGCTACTGGAAGGCTCAATCACCCCCAGTTCTAGCATCTTTACCACCTCACTCTGGATACTAGCCTTGACCTTATCGGACAGCCGGTAAGACTTGTTCTTCACTGGCGGACTGTCCCCTGTGTCCACATCATGGGTACACAGGTGCGTGATTCCAGGCGTGAGGGAAAACAACGAGGCGTACTGCCCCAAGACCTGGCGGCAGTCCCTCTGTTGCTCGGGGGTCAAGGATGGGGCGAGGACTACTCCCTCCACCGAACCATCCTTCTCATGGACCGCCAGAAGGTCTGGCAGAGGCTCACTCTCTTCCTCCTCACTCCCATCCGTTATCATCAAGAGAGTGAGCTCGGAACGCTCCTGGTGTGGCTTCAGGCGGTTGACGTGGAGCACCCTGTGGGGTTGACGGGGGTCTTCATGTCGACGACATACGTGGTCTGGCCTTTCCTTTCCAAGATCTCAAACGGCCCAGTCCACCGGTCCTGGAGGGCGCTAAGCTCTCCTGGCTCCATGACCCACACCTTCTGTCCAGCGTCCAACTCTACCGTCCGCGCGTTCCGGTCATACCATTGCTTCATGACGGCCTGACTCGCATCTAAGTTGTCCGAGGCCTCCTTCCACAGCTTGGCCACTTGGCTGCGGAATGCCAGCATATAGCTGACCACATCACGGGAAGCTTCGAGGAAGACTTCTCCCACCCCTCTTTGACAAGACTGAGGGGCCCCGAACGGGGTGGCCATAGAGCAGCTCAAAGGGGCTGAAACCGACCCCTTCTGCGGCACCTCTCGGTAGGAGAAGAGCAGACAGGGTAAGAGGACGTCCCACTTTCTTCTCAAGTCCTCGGGTAGGCTCCTGATCATCCCCTTCAAGGTTTTGTTGAAGCGCTCCACGAGCCCGTTCGTCTGGGGGTGGTAAGGAGTGGAGAACCGGTAGGTCACTCCACACTCCTTCCACATGGCCTGCATGTAGGCCGACATGAAATTCGTGCCCCTATCTGACACCACGACCTTGGGGAATCCCACTCGGGTAAAAATCCCCATGAGGGCCCGCGCCACCACCGGTGCTGTGATGGTCCTCAGAGGGATTGCCTCTGGGTACCGGGTGGCGTGGTCTACTAGCACCAAAATGAACCTATGCCCAGCTGAAGTCGGCGGATGCAATGGCCCGACAATGTCAATCCCCACTCGCTCAAAAGGGGTATCGACCACTGGGAGAGGTTCTAGAGGGACCTTCACCTTAGTCCCTGTCTTGCCGCTTGCTTGGCAAGTGGTGCAGGTCTTGCAATAAGTGTCAGAAGTGACGCGCATCCTGGGCCAGTAAAAATGTGGGACCAAACGCGCAAACGTCTTGTCCTGGCCCAGGTGTCCTGCTAGTGGTATCTCATGCGCCAACTCTAGCAGAAAGGCTCGGTGGCATTGGGGGACCACCACGGCCCTTGAGGACCCATGCACCGGAGCCTTAGGCTCACTGTAGAGGAGACCTTCCTCCCAGTAGACATGGTAATTACCAGTCTCTGTTCCAGCTGCTTGGGCTTTGGCCTGTTGCCGTATGCCATCAAGCGTAGGGCACTCCTCTGTGCCCGGCAAAATTCTTCCCGGGTAGGCCCTCCTTCCACCTGCCACTCTGCAGGGGTCGGCAGGTCCCCCACGGGAAAACCAACCACCTCAGCGGACTCCGGGGTCACCTCCGCGGGCTCCCCATCCATCTCACCGGGTGTCTCCTCCCAGACTTCTCCTCGTCCAGCAGTGGGCTGGGTCCTTCTTTCAGGCTCCACCCCGGGCTGAGTTCCTTGTCGGGCAGCCATGGACCGCGTGATAACGCAAGTCCACCCTGGTAACCCCAACATCTCAGCATGGGCATTGAACTCTACCTCTCTCCAGGCAGTATGTTCTAAATCGTTGCCCAGCAGACAGTCAACTGGCATGGCAGGGCTCACCGCAACCTTCATCAGACCTGACACTCCTCCCCACTCAAAGGGAACTTGGGCCACGGGGTAATGACCCAGGCTATTATCAGCCATCACAACCGGGTGGAACTCCTCAGGAATCACCTGCTCTGGGGACACCAGCTGACGTTTCACCATTGTCATACTGGCACCTGTGTCCCTCAGAGCCTCCACCTCCTCCCCGTTCACCAGGACCCTCTGCCGATACTTGGCAGTGTTCTCGGGTACCTGCACCCTTGGGATGATCTCTCTATCCCCCAGGGAAACTAAGGTCAAGCCTGTCCACTCACCTCCCCTACCTAGGGACAACTCCTCCCCAAGCGCTACACTGGCCACCCCGGGGGTCTTACCTCCTGTGGGGGCTGGGGTTCTCTTGCGACACTGGGCATCCCCCTTGTAGTGTCCAACCTCCCCGCACTCGTAGCACCGGACAGTTCTGGGCTGCTGACTCCTGTCAGGGTAAGTGGGTTTCTGGTATCCAGATTGGGATGGGAAACCTACCCCTCTCCCAGGCGGTCTATTTTGGGGACCTTTAAAGAACTCCCTCTTTTATCTCCCCCTCTTTCTTCTGGGGGAACACCTGTCCACCCTTCGGGGATCCGCCCCGGCCCCCTTGTGGGACACCCTAGTGCTGACCCACGTGTCTGCCTCCTCTGCAAGCTCCCTTGGGTTGGTCAGCTTGCGGTCCACCAAGTACTGGCGCAGCTCCGGAAAACATTTCTCGAGGAGGTGCTCTCTCAAAAATAGGTCGTACAGCCCTTTGTAGTCATCAACCTCGCTGCCACGCACCCAACCCTCCAATGCCTTCCGGGCATAGTCATAAAAATCTACCCAGTTTTGTGTGGTGAGCTTGTGGCTGTTGCGAAACTTTTGGCGGTACTTCTCGGGGTGAGGCCAAACTTCCTGAGCAGGGCCTCCCTCATGATAGGGTAGTTGGTTCGATCCCCCTTCTCTAAGGTTAGAAGTGTGTCCCTGACTAGTGGAGGTATGTATCTATAAAGTCCTCCTCCCCAGTAGCTCTCAGGAACTCTATGGGCCACCAAAGCTACCTCGTACGCCGTCAACCACTTGTCTATGTCATCGCCCACACTAAAGCTGGCCATCACCTCCCTGGGTAGGTAAAATTTGGGCTCCTGTGGAACCCCAGTAGGTACGCTGCCACCATTTCCTTTGCCTTCCATTTCCATTTGCAAGGCTCGGAGCTCCAGTTCTTTCAGGCTAAGCTCATGTACAAGCCTTCTTTCCTCCATGGCTAGCCTTGCCTGTTCTCCTTCCCCTTTCCATCTTAGCCAATTCTAATGTCAATTGCCTTTGCTGCCTTCTGTCCTCGAATTCCTCTGCTGACACACTCCCCCTGACGCACTACTGCCTGCCCTGGAACGTCTTCCTGGCAACACATTCTCGCTGACGTCAATGTTCAGTAGGCTCAGTTCTCCTGGGTCGTCTGTCTCCCTCTGCTCCTCCTCCCCTCTTCCTCCGGGTGGGCCATGACCCATGCCCTCAAAGCCTTCTGAAGTACCTCCTTCTTGGCACCTCGCTTGACGGCCACCCCCTCTCTAGGCAGAACTCCTTGAGCTGTGCCACCGTGTACCTCTCTAGGTCGGCTAACTCAAACTCCATCCTCCTAGGTGGGGTCCCAGACAATTTAAGGAAGGGGTCCTAACGGGTAAGTAGCAGGTCTAACGTAAGGCTAAAACAATCGGCAATCACAATAGAATTCCTTCTTACATTTCCCTAGGTGTCTAATTGCGGCGCACACTGAGTCACTGTAGGGTGCTGCACAAATACCAGTCCTTATCCCACCGCTGAACACCAATGTTGGAAACGGGAGTTACCGAGTCCGTTACGGTAGCATGGCGCAAAGCGGGGCAGGCACGCGAAGGCAATGTGTAAGGCAGTTGTGCAGCACACTCTCACTTTAACTCAGAAATGCGACGCAATAACCGGACACCACACCAGGCTTGTATAAGTAAAAGTCAGGTTCCTTTATCTTAATCAAGATGGCATTCAATTATGCAGATTATACATTCTTTAACTGGTGCGCATTCATTTGAAAAGACCCTTCACAATTCTGGCCACTAAAAGGCCGCTTTAAAATCACAGCACCAATACTCATTCGGGTGCTCTTAACAAACTAGGGCCTAGAACATGCACAACACTTTTTATACATCAACATTTATACATTAGGCCTAGGTACTCTAGGCGGGAGGGAATCCTAAAGGGAACCCCTCAACATGTCCAGCAGCTGGGGGCTTCCTATAAGGGGGACTCCTTTATCTCCCCGGGGAGGCTAGGGTCATAGTCGGTGCCTGGCCTGTTATGCCATGTTATTACAGGCCCCTATTATCCAATGTCATTAAAGGCCCCCTCCCTCCGTAATCCCTCCTCAAGGGTGGCCCCCGGCCCCAGGGGCTTAACCTAGAGCCCTAGGGGCCTCCTGGGCTCACCTGCGGTGTTGTGGCTGGCTGCGGGGCCTTACGGCGGACTCCTCTCTGGCCCGGCCCTCTGTGGTGGGGGCGGGGCCCGGCGCGAGTCTTGCGTGCCCTCCGGCCGGTGCTGGTTGGCTCTCTCGAGGCTATGGAGCCTCTCGCGTTGTTTCCCTTCGTTGGGGGGCCGGTATGTCCCTCCTCCGGCCCCCGTGGAGTCCAGGGAGAGAGTGAGGACTCGGTGCGGGAGCCGGCAGTCCTTCCAGACGGCTCCGGCTTCCCGCGAGGAGAGGAGGTTCTTCCTTCCCTCCGGACGTGCTGGGCGGAGGCGGGCTCTTCCACGGCGCCCAATCCGGGCGCGGCGGCGATTCTTCGTGGGGCTCCCGTTGGCAGTGGAGCCCCGGGACGTCCCTCCCGATTGGCTCCGGCTGAGCCAATCGCGTCGCGGCCTTCTCCTCTTCCGGGGCTCCCGCTGACAGTGGAGCCCCTCTGACGTCAATGTTCGGCTCTGCTGGGCCAACCGCGTCGCGGCCTTTGGTGGTTGCCAGGCGACGCCCTCTTCTTCTGCGATTGGCTTTGGCGGGCCAATCCCGTCGCGGCCTTTCGGGGCGCGACCTCGTGACGCGGTCAGCGTCCCCGGTCCCTCACCACAGCGTCCACGGCCTGGAGGCCGCAGTAGGCCTCAGTTCACTCCACGCGGCCCACGGGGCGGCGGCGATGTTAGTTCTCGGCCGCGCTGGCAGCGGCAGGGGTCTCGGGCCCGGCGGTGACTTCTGGGGATTTCGGTGAGGGCGCGGACGGCGCCCTCACCACAACTATGTATAGGGGAGAGATCTCCCGGCCTCAGTTCCTTTCTTCAAGCGGCGGCGGCCGCGGCGGTGATCCGGTCACCAGGTCAGTGACCGAGGGGGGGTCAAGTTCTCTCCTCACTAGTTGCAGCGCTGGCGCGCTGACAGCCTTAGGCACAGGCTGTGTAAGAGTGGTTCTTGGAGGACAGTCCAGCTGTCTGTATAGATAGATAGGGGGTGAAGGTCTAGCGCTTAGGACGCAGCGCTTCGCCTCATGATCCCTCTCGATGGTTTTCACTTGTAGTCCTGAAATTCTTGGATGCAGCAAAGTCTATTTATGAACAGGGGGTGGTGAGTTGGTGATTCTTGAAGGGTTTGATGTTCCTCCTGGCACGCTGCAGATGGTTCCTTGGGTCCCCTCACACTGGGCAAGATCAGTGGGTGGTGGGCGTTCCTCATCTATCTTACGGCAGCAGGGCCTTGACCCTGTCAGCGGCAGTAGTGTAGGTCTCCCCTAGGCCCTAAAGTCTGTACTCCAGCGCAGGTTCTCCCAGGTTCAGCGGTGCCTCAACCTAACTAACTAAAGGTTTTCCCTCCAAAGCCTCTTATACCCCTAGGTCAGGTGACCCTCCTAAAGGCGGCAAAGTGTAACTCCTCCCACAGCCCGGAAGGTTCTGGAACCTTCCACCTACCTAGCTATGGGACCCAGAGGCGGGGACGGGATGGCTACTGTATCCCTCGTCCCGGCCTGACTCTGGCTACTAGCGTGTATGTGTGGAAGGCCCTCTGCAGTAGCAGGGGCCTGTGGCAGCCATCTTTAGTGAGAGAGCACCTGCACCTCAGCACTGACCAGCAGTGGCAAGGCGCCCGGAGACCTAGGTCCAGTAAAAATATGGTGGCAAAAATGAGGCGCAAAAAGGGAAAAACAGGGCAAGACCACCCTAGGGCTGACAGGTCTAACACTTGGTTTTCTTGTAAATCCTCAAAAATCGGTCTTAGTTCCAACTCAATCGATCGAATTTTTGGGTTTTCAGATCGACTCCCGGAGTTGTCAACTTCTCTTGCCAGCCCAAAAAATCAGGTCTATCAAGAGAGAGTTGAGGTTGATTTTGCGCAAGCATAGTGTGTCATTGAGATCTGTAGCCCGGATCGTAGGGCTATTAGCTTCCTCAATTCAAGCGATCTTCCCGGGTCCCCTTCACTACCGGGCACTTCAACGGCTCAAGATTCAACATCTCCAGAAAGGCCTCGGATACTCAGATCAGATTCCTCTTTCCAAGGAGGCGAGGTTGGAAATGTTGTGGTGGCTAGACCACATGGAGGCCTGGAGCGGTCGAGCCCTCTTCAGATCTACCCTGGAAGTAGTGATAGAATCCGACGCCAGTCGGTGGGGTTGGGGAGCCCGTTGCAGCCGGATGTCCACGGGCGGCCGCTGGTCACAAGAGGAACTTGCGTTACATATCAATTGCCTGGAACTTCTGGTGGGTTCCTTTGCGATCCGCTGTCTTTCCCCCCAAAAGACGAACTGTTGTATCCTGCTTCGCATGGACAATGTGTCAGCAGTACGTTATGTGAACAAGCTAGGGGGGACGAAATCCCGGATTCTAGCGGAGATTGCCAAGGATTTTTGGCACTTTTGTCTTCAGAACAAAATCTCGGTGATAGCAGAGTACCTTCCGGGCTGCAACAACGAGATTGCCAATTGGCACTCCCGACACCTACGGGATTTCAGTGACTGGAGACTCCATCCACGGATTTTCCAGTCGCTGAACCGACTTTGGGGCCCCTGCCAGATAGACCTTTTTGCGTCACGTCTCAACAGGCAGCTTCCAGCGTTTTACAGCTGGCGTCCGGATCCGTAAGCTCTGGCCACGGATGCGTTTCTACAGGACTGGCCGAGGTCTCTTTGTTATGCTTTCCCGCTGTTTGTGATGAATCCCAGGGTTCTGGCACGAACCAGACATTTTCACTCAGAGTTGATTCTGATCACCCCACTATGGAGAGCGCAAGCATGGTTCCCAGTACTTCTGGAAATGCTTTGTGCAGTGCCGATCCTCCTTCCACAGAGATGGAACCTGTTGCTGGATCCTCTGAAGGCTCCGCATCCTTTGATAGAATCAGGGCAACTCCTTCTGGTAGCATGGCGGGTCTCCGGGATAGATGGAAGATCCCTGGCTTTTCGCGAGACGCTAACAGATTTATCAGCAAAGCATGGTCATCCAACACACACAAGCGATATTCCTCAGCTTGGAAATGATGGTGTAGTTGGTGCTCTCAACGGGATGTGGATCCCACTACAGCACGTCTCCTTTGTTGTAAACTTTCTGGCTTCCATCGCGGCTTATGGCCTAGCCTATAGAATGGTGAATAATTTCCGGTCCGCCATCTCAGCAGGTCACATGTCAGTGGATGGCAAACCGGCAGGAGAGCATCATTTGATATGTAAGCTGCTCAGGGGTATCCGGATGGTCAAACCCCCTTGTCCCAAATATTCAGAGTTATGGGATGTGTCCTCCGTTTTGAGATTCTTGGAGGCTTGGCCCTCCAATAAGTATTTGTCAAGAAAACAGCTTTCTGCTAAATTGACTATGCTACTCTGCCTAGTGTCATGCAAACGGGTTTCAGATGTCCGTGCTTTGGATCTAGCGGGTCGTAGGTTTTCCCCAGAGGGTGTAATTTTTGTAATTACAAAACGTACTAAGTGTAATACCTCTTCCATAGCTTACCCAGCTTTCCCTAATAATCCAAAACTGTGTGTAGTACAGTGTATACAAGATTATGAGGTAAGTACAGCTGAATTTCGACAGGACATGAGGGGTCAATTGTTAATTGCTCTACAAAAACCCTTTCGCCGAGTGACCCCAGCTACCTTGTCTGGATGGGTGCGTTGGCTCATGGGCGAAGCAGGTATCAATGTCTCGAAATTTGTAGCACATTCAGCTTGTGGAGCTATGGCATCTAAAGCTTTCTCTATGGGGGTCAGCTTAGTAGATATTATGAACGCAGCTGTTTGGTCATCTGACACAATGTTTAAGTCTTTTTACTATAAGCCTATTGTGGATGTGGCATCAGTAGTGGTGGCTAAGCTTTAAACAAGCATAATCTGAGCCTCCGGTCCTGACATGGAATTCAAAATTTGCGAACATACGTGACAAGAATTTTCAATTTTATTAAGGACACAGAGGCGAGGATTATCCCACCCAAAGATATGTATTGCATATTGTAAATTGCATTATATGGTTTTGAGTATTTTCATACCGCATGTATGTTCCTATGTTTTCCCTTCCCTTGCTGATGTATTGAGGAGATATAGGAGGGTGTATGATGTTACGGTCCTATCCTTTTTCATTTCAGGTGCTGATCTCAAGTAGAGCACAATGGTCCTCGTTCTTGGAAGGTCTTCGCGTTTTCACGTCAGTTAATGCGACACTTTGGTTCAGGAACTAAGTCTGGAATAAGGAGTCCCGTTGGGCTGCACGTTTTCTCTGCCAGAAGAGGTTCTTCTACGTTCAAGATGGTTCTTCGAGATCGTGTTGTTGTTCATGGACTTAACTGTTTGATTGTTTGTCAAAGAAAGAGGAAGTTGTTCTCTGGACTGCAGTTTATACACAGGATACTCTCTATGGTTGATCATGTGACACATAGTGTGTTAATGGGTATTGAAGTATTTTGTTTTTCTGTATTTTTATTGGCTGCTGAGAAATTTATCAGTAAAGAAGTGAGAAGCATAATTCTCGCCTCCGTGTCCTTAATAGAATTGAAAATTCTTGTCACGTATGTTCGCAAATTTTGAATTCCACCTCTATGCTTTTAAGGATGCCATCTAACAAGAAGAATCTGCCGATTCCAGCTTCCACCACAGATTTTCTCTGTAAAATAATCAGAAAGCTGAAATATTCAAAGGTGAATAAAAATATAATTCAGTAAACCATGAAGATAAAAAAGACTGAAAATAGGTTACACTGACGTTAAATTTAGGTTCACGTTTTGCCCACCCAAAACCATAGAAATTCAGCCGTTGTAGTTATGCTTATAGTTATACTTATGTTAAGAAACTAAAACTGGCGGCCTAAAGTTACTTAACGATACCAAAGGTGATGATGGACGGAGCGCTAGAGCAAATCAAACACTCACCCCCAGTCAACTGATCTGGGTTTAATCCATCATCATTCTTTAGCTCACTCCACCCCAGTTCAGACCTGGCCATATGCAAATCAGTCTGACCCTGTGCCTCATGGGAACAGTCCAGCCCGAACTGCCAAGCCATGTCTTCCCTGGACTGGAAACAAGCATCCTGGGACCGGTTTTGGGTTCAAAACCCTCATCAGCCAGGCTATCTTGAATCCAGTGGCAAAGTGAGCAAGGGACCCACGCCTGGGCATACCCTGCCAACTTAGAGCGAAAAAACGATACCAAAGGTGATGATGGACGGAGCGCTTCCAAGTGGGAAGGGTATGCCCAGACGTGGGTCCCGTGCTCACTGCGCCACTGGAGTCAGGCTATCCTGGCTGATGAGGGCTGAATGCCCGAAACCGGTCCTAGGATGCTTGATTCCGGTCCAGGGAAGACATGCTTGGCAGTTCGGTCTGGACTGTTCCCATGAGGCACAGGGTCAAGACTGATTTGCATATGGCCATGTCTGAACTGGGGTGGCGTGGTGAAGCAAAATAACGATGGATTAAACCCAGATCTGTGACTGGGGGTGAATGTTTGCCATTGTGCAACATTCCGTCCATCATCTTGTGTGTTTTGCAATTCGCCCCAAGTGGGAAGGGTATGCCCAGACGTGGGTCCCGTGCTCACTGCGCCACTGGAGTCAGGCTATCCTGGCTGATGAGGGCTGAATGCCCGAAACCGGTCCTAGGATGCTTGATTCTGGTCCAGGGAAGACATGGCTTGGCAGTTCGGTCTGGACTGTTCCCATGAGGCACAGGGTCAAGACTGATTTGCATATGGCCATGTCTGAACTGGGGTGGCGTGGTGAAGCAAAATAACGATGGATTAAACCCAGATCTGTGACTGGGGGTGAATGTTTGCCATTGTGCAACATTCCGTCCATCATCTTGTGTGTTTTGCAATCCGCCCCAAGTGGGAAGGGTATGCCCAGACGTGGGTCCCGTGCTCACTGCGCCACTGGAGTCAGGCTATCCTGGCTGATGAGGGCTGAATGCCCGAAACCGGTCCTAGGATGCTTGATTCCGGTCCAGGGAAGACATGGCTTGGCAGTTCGGTCTGGACTGTTCCCATGAGGCACAGGGTCAAGACTGATTTGCATATGGCCATGTCTGAACTGGGGTGGCGTGGTGAAGCAAAATAACGATGGATTAAACCCAGATCTGTGACTGGGGGTGAATGTTTGCCATTGTGCAACATTCCGTCCATCATCTTGTGTGTTTTGCAATTCGCCCCAAGTGGGAAGGGTATGCCCAGACGTGGGTCCCGTGCTCACTGCGCCACTGGAGTCAGGCTATCCTGGCTGATGAGGGCTGAATGCCCGAAACCGGTCCTAGGATGCTTCATTCCGGTCCAGGGAAAACATGGCGTGGCAGTTCGGTCTGGACTGTTCCCATGAGGCACAGGGTCAAGACTGATTTGCATATGGCCATGTCTGAACTGGGGTGGCGTGGTGAAGCAAAATAATGATGGATTAAACCCAGATCTGTGACTGGGGGTGAATGTTTGCCATTGTGCAACATTCCGTCCATCATCTTGTGTGTTTTGCAATTCGCCCCAAGTGGGAAGGGTATGCCCAGACGTGGGTCCCGTGCTCACTGCGCCACTGGAGTCAGGCTATCCTGGCTGATGAGGGCTGAATGCCCGAAACCGGTCCTAGGATGCTTGATTCCGGTCCAGGGAAGACATGGCGTGGCAGTTCGGTCTGGACTGTTCCCATGAGGCACAGGGTCAAGACTGATTTGCATATGGCCATGTCTGAACTGGGGTGGCGTGGTGAAGCAAAATAACGATGGATTAAACCCAGATCTGTGACTGGGGGTGAATGTTTGCCATTGTGCAACATTCCGTCCATCATCTTGTGTGTTTTGCAATTCGCCCCAAGTGGGAAGGGTATGCCCAGACGTGGGTCCCGTGCTCACTGCGCCACTGGAGTCAGGCTATCCTGGCTGATGAGGGCTGAATGCCCGAAACCGGTCCTAGGATGCTTGATTCCGGTCCAGGGAAGACATGGCTTGGCAGTTCGGTCTGGACTGTTCCCATGAGGCACAGGGTCAAGACTGATTTGCATATGGCCATGTCTGAACTGGGGTGGCGTGGTGAAGCAAAATAACGATGGATTAAACCCAGATCTGTGACTGGGGGTGAATGTTTGCCATTGTGCAACATTCCGTCCATCATCTTGTGTGTTTTGCAATTCGCCCCAAGTGGGAAGGGTATGCCCAGACGTGGGTCCCGTGCTCACTGCGCCACTGGAGTCAGGCTATCCTGGCTGATGAGGGCTGAATGCCCGAAACCGGTCCTAGGATGCTTGATTCCGGTCCAGGGAAGACATGGCTTGGCAGTTCGGTCTGGACTGTTCCCATGAGGCACAGGGTCAAGACTGATTTGCATATGGCCATGTCTGAACTGGGGTGGCGTGGTGAAGCAAAATAACGATGGATTAAACCCAGATCTGTGACTGGGGGTGAATGTTTGCCATTGTGCAACATTCCGTCCATCATCTTGTGTGTTTTGCAATTCGCCCCAAGTGGGAAGGGTATGCCCAGACGTGGGTCCCGTGCTCACTGCGCCACTGGAGTCAGGCTATCCTGGCTGATGAGGGCTGAATGCCCGAAACCGGTCCTAGGATGCTTGATTCTGGTCCAGGGAAGACATGGCTTGGCAGTTCGGTCTGGACTGTTCCCATGAGGCACAGGGTCAAGACTGATTTGCATATGGCCATGTCTGAACTGGGGTGGCGTGGTGAAGCAAAATAACGATGGATTAAACCCAGATCTGTGACTGGGGGTGAATGTTTGCCATTGTGCAACATTCCGTCCATCATCTTGTGTGTTTTGCAATTCGCCCCAAGTGGGAAGGGTATGCCCAGACGTGGGTCCCGTGCTCACTGCGCCACTGGAGTCAGGCTATCCTGGCTGATGAGGGCTGAATGCCCGAAACCGGTCCTAGGATGCTTGATTCCGGTCCAGGGAAGACATGGCTTGGCAGTTCGGTCTGGACTGTTCCCATGAGGCACAGGGTCAAGACTGATTTGCATATGGCCATGTCTGAACTGGGGTGGCGTGGTGAAGCAAAATAACGATGGATTAAACCCAGATCTGTGACTGGGGGTGAATGTTTGCCATTGTGCAACATTCCGTCCATCATCTTGTGTGTTTTGCAATTCGCCCCAAGTGGGAAGGGTATGCCCAGACGTGGGTCCCGTGCTCACTGCGCCACTGGAGTCAGGCTATCCTGGCTGATGAGGGCTGAATGCCCGAAACCGGTCCTAGGATGCTTGATTCCGGTCCAGGGAAGACATGGCTTGGCAGTTCGGTCTGGACTGTTCCCATGAGGCACAGGGTCAAGACTGATTTGCATATGGCCATGTCTGAACTGGGGTGGCGTGGTGAAGCAAAATAACGATGGATTAAACCCAGATCTGTGACTGGGGGTGAATGTTTGCCATTGTGCAACATTCCGTCCATCATCTTGTGTGTTTTGCAATTCGCCCCAAGTGGGAAGGGTATGCCCAGACGTGGGTCCCGTGCTCACTGCGCCACTGGAGTCAGGCTATCCTGGCTGATGAGGGCTGAATGCCCGAAACCGGTCCTAGGATGCTTGATTCCGGTCCAGGGAAGACATGGCTTGGCAGTTCGGTCTGGACTGTTCCCATGAGGCACAGGGTCAAGACTGATTTGCATATGGCCATGTCTGAACTGGGGTGGCGTGGTGAAGCAAAATAACGATGGATTAAACCCAGATCTGTGACTGGGGGTGAATGTTTGCCATTGTGCAACATTCCGTCCATCATCTTGTGTGTTTTGCAATTCGCCCCAAGTGGGAAGGGTATGCCCAGACGTGGGTCCCGTGCTCACTGCGCCACTGGAGTCAGGCTATCCTGGCTGATGAGGGCTGAATGCCCGAAACCGGTCCTAGGATGCTTGATTCCGGTCCAGGGAAGACATGGCTTGGCAGTTCGGTCTGGACTGTTCCCATGAGGCACAGGGTCAAGACTGATTTGCATATGGCCATGTCTGAACTGGGGTGGCGTGGTGAAGCAAAATAACGATGGATTAAACCCAGATCTGTGACTGGGGGTGAATGTTTGCCATTGTGCAACATTCCGTCCATCATCTTGTGTGTTTTGCAATTCGCCCCAAGTGGGAAGGGTATGCCCAGACGTGGGTCCCGTGCTCACTGCGCCACTGGAGTCAGGCTATCCTGGCTGATGAGGGCTGAATGCCCGAAACCGGTCCTAGGATGCTTGATTCCGGTCCAGGGAAGACATGGCTTGGCAGTTCGGTCTGGACTGTTCCCATGAGGCACAGGGTCAAGACTGATTTGCATATGGCCATGTCTGAACTGGGGTGGCGTGGTGAAGCAAAATAACGATGGATTAAACCCAGATCTGTGACTGGGGGTGAATGTTTGCCATTGTGCAACATTCCGTCCATCATCTTGTGTGTTTTGCAATTCGCCCCAAGTGGGAAGGGTATGCCCAGACGTGGGTCCCGTGCTCACTGCGCCACTGGAGTCAGGCTATCCTGGCTGATGAGGGCTGAATGCCCGAAACCGGTCCTAGGATGCTTGATTCCGGTCCAGGGAAGACATGGCTTGGCAGTTCGGTCTGGACTGTTCCCATGAGGCACAGGGTCAAGACTGATTTGCATATGGCCATGTCTGAACTGGGGTGGCGTGGTGAAGCAAAATAACGATGGATTAAACCCAGATCTGTGACTGGGGGTGAATGTTTGCCATTGTGCAACATTCCGTCCATCATCTTGTGTGTTTTGCAATTCGCCCCAAGTGGGAAGGGTATGCCCAGACGTGGGTCCCGTGCTCACTGCGCCACTGGAGTCAGGCTATCCTGGCTGATGAGGGCTGAATGCCCGAAACCGGTCCTAGGATGCTTGATTCCGGTCCAGGGAAGACATGGCTTGGCAGTTCGGTCTGGACTGTTCCCATGAGGCACAGGGTCAAGACTGATTTGCATATGGCCATGTCTGAACTGGGGTGGCGTGGTGAAGCAAAATAACGATGGATTAAACCCAGATCTGTGACTGGGGGTGAATGTTTGCCATTGTGCAACATTCCGTCCATCATCTTGTGTGTTTTGCAATTCGCCCCAAGTGGGAAGGGTATGCCCAGACGTGGGTCCCGTGCTCACTGCGCCACTGGAGTCAGGCTATCCTGGCTGATGAGGGCTGAATGCCCGAAACCGGTCCTAGGATGCTTGATTCCGGTCCAGGGAAGACATGGCTTGGCAGTTCGGTCTGGACTGTTCCCATGAGGCACAGGGTCAAGACTGATTTGCATATGGCCATGTCTGAACTGGGGTGGCGTGGTGAAGCAAAATAACGATGGATTAAACCCAGATCTGTGACTGGGGGTGAATGTTTGCCATTGTGCAACATTCCGTCCATCATCTTGTGTGTTTTGCAATTCGCCCCAAGTGGGAAGGGTATGCCCAGACGTGGGTCCCGTGCTCACTGCGCCACTGGAGTCAGGCTATCCTGGCTGATGAGGGCTGAATGCCCGAAACCGGTCCTAGGATGCTTGATTCCGGTCCAGGGAAGACATGGCTTGGCAGTTCGGTCTGGACTGTTCCCATGAGGCACAGGGTCAAGACTGATTTGCATATGGCCATGTCTGAACTGGGGTGGCGTGGTGAAGCAAAATAACGATGGATTAAACCCAGATCTGTGACTGGGGGTGAATGTTTGCCATTGTGCAACATTCCGTCCATCATCTTGTGTGTTTTGCAATTCGCCCCAAGTGGGAAGGGTATGCCCAGACGTGGGTCCCGTGCTCACTGCGCCACTGGAGTCAGGCTATCCTGGCTGATGAGGGCTGAATGCCCGAAACCGGTCCTAGGATGCTTGATTCCGGTCCAGGGAAGACATGGCTTGGCAGTTCGGTCTGGACTGTTCCCATGAGGCACAGGGTCAAGACTGATTTGCATATGGCCATGTCTGAACTGGGGTGGCGTGGTGAAGCAAAATAACGATGGATTAAACCCAGATCTGTGACTGGGGGTGAATGTTTGCCATTGTGCAACATTCCGTCCATCATCTTGTGTGTTTTGCAATTCGCCCCAAGTGGGAAGGGTATGCCCAGACGTGGGTCCCGTGCTCACTGCGCCACTGGAGTCAGGCTATCCTGGCTGATGAGGGCTGAATGCCCGAAACCGGTCCTAGGATGCTTGATTCCGGTCCAGGGAAGACATGGCTTGGCAGTTCGGTCTGGACTGTTCCCATGAGGCACAGGGTCAAGACTGATTTGCATATGGCCATGTCTGAACTGGGGTGGCGTGGTGAAGCAAAATAACGATGGATTAAACCCAGATCTGTGACTGGGGGTGAATGTTTGCCATTGTGCAACATTCCGTCCATCATCTTGTGTGTTTTGCAATTCGCCCCAAGTGGGAAGGGTATGCCCAGACGTGGGTCCCGTGCTCACTGCGCCACTGGAGTCAGGCTATCCTGGCTGATGAGGGCTGAATGCCCGAAACCGGTCCTAGGATGCTTGATTCCGGTCCAGGGAAGACATGGCTTGGCAGTTCGGTCTGGACTGTTCCCATGAGGCACAGGGTCAAGACTGATTTGCATATGGCCATGTCTGAACTGGGGTGGCGTGGTGAAGCAAAATAACGATGGATTAAACCCAGATCTGTGACTGGGGGTGAATGTTTGCCATTGTGCAACATTCCGTCCATCATCTTGTGTGTTTTGCAATTCGCCCCAAGTGGGAAGGGTATGCCCAGACGTGGGTCCCGTGCTCACTGCGCCACTGGAGTCAGGCTATCCTGGCTGATGAGGGCTGAATGCCCGAAACCGGTCCTAGGATGCTTGATTCCGGTCCAGGGAAGACATGGCTTGGCAGTTCGGTCTGGACTGTTCCCATGAGGCACAGGGTCAAGACTGATTTGCATATGGCCATGTCTGAACTGGGGTGGCGTGGTGAAGCAAAATAACGATGGATTAAACCCAGATCTGTGACTGGGGGTGAATGTTTGCCATTGTGCAACATTCCGTCCATCATCTTGTGTGTTTTGCAATTCGCCCCAAGTGGGAAGGGTATGCCCAGACGTGGGTCCCGTGCTCACTGCGCCACTGGAGTCAGGCTATCCTGGCTGATGAGGGCTGAATGCCCGAAACCGGTCCTAGGATGCTTGATTCCGGTCCAGGGAAGACATGGCTTGGCAGTTCGGTCTGGACTGTTCCCATGAGGCACAGGGTCAAGACTGATTTGCATATGGCCATGTCTGAACTGGGGTGGCGTGGTGAAGCAAAATAACGATGGATTAAACCCAGATCTGTGACTGGGGGTGAATGTTTGCCATTGTGCAACATTCCGTCCATCATCTTGTGTGTTTTGCAATTCGCCCCAAGTGGGAAGGGTATGCCCAGACGTGGGTCCCGTGCTCACTGCGCCACTGGAGTCAGGCTATCCTGGCTGATGAGGGCTGAATGCCCGAAACCGGTCCTAGGATGCTTGATTCCGGTCCAGGGAAGACATGGCTTGGCAGTTCGGTCTGGACTGTTCCCATGAGGCACAGGGTCAAGACTGATTTGCATATGGCCATGTCTGAACTGGGGTGGCGTGGTGAAGCAAAATAACGATGGATTAAACCCAGATCTGTGACTGGGGGTGAATGTTTGCCATTGTGCAACATTCCGTCCATCATCTTGTGTGTTTTGCAATTCGCCCCAAGTGGGAAGGGTATGCCCAGACGTGGGTCCCGTGCTCACTGCGCCACTGGAGTCAGGCTATCCTGGCTGATGAGGGCTGAATGCCCGAAACCGGTCCTAGGATGCTTGATTCCGGTCCAGGGAAGACATGGCTTGGCAGTTCGGTCTGGACTGTTCCCATGAGGCACAGGGTCAAGACTGATTTGCATATGGCCATGTCTGAACTGGGGTGGCGTGGTGAAGCAAAATAACGATGGATTAAACCCAGATCTGTGACTGGGGGTGAATGTTTGCCATTGTGCAACATTCCGTCCATCATCTTGTGTGTTTTGCAATTCGCCCCAAGTGGGAAGGGTATGCCCAGACGTGGGTCCCGTGCTCACTGCGCCACTGGAGTCAGGCTATCCTGGCTGATGAGGGCTGAATGCCCGAAACCGGTCCTAGGATGCTTGATTCCGGTCCAGGGAAGACATGGCTTGGCAGTTCGGTCTGGACTGTTCCCATGAGGCACAGGGTCAAGACTGATTTGCATATGGCCATGTCTGAACTGGGGTGGCGTGGTGAAGCAAAATAACGATGGATTAAACCCAGATCTGTGACTGGGGGTGAATGTTTGCCATTGTGCAACATTCCGTCCATCATCTTGTGTGTTTTGCAATTCGCCCCAAGTGGGAAGGGTATGCCCAGACGTGGGTCCCGTGCTCACTGCGCCACTGGAGTCAGGCTATCCTGGCTGATGAGGGCTGAATGCCCGAAACCGGTCCTAGGATGCTTGATTCCGGTCCAGGGAAGACATGGCTTGGCAGTTCGGTCTGGACTGTTCCCATGAGGCACAGGGTCAAGACTGATTTGCATATGGCCATGTCTGAACTGGGGTGGCGTGGTGAAGCAAAATAACGATGGATTAAACCCAGATCTGTGACTGGGGGTGAATGTTTGCCATTGTGCAACATTCCGTCCATCATCTTGTGTGTTTTGCAATTCGCCCCAAGTGGGAAGGGTATGCCCAGACGTGGGTCCCGTGCTCACTGCGCCACTGGAGTCAGGCTATCCTGGCTGATGAGGGCTGAATGCCCGAAACCGGTCCTAGGATGCTTGATTCCGGTCCAGGGAAGACATGGCTTGGCAGTTCGGTCTGGACTGTTCCCATGAGGCACAGGGTCAAGACTGATTTGCATATGGCCATGTCTGAACTGGGGTGGCGTGGTGAAGCAAAATAACGATGGATTAAACCCAGATCTGTGACTGGGGGTGAATGTTTGCCATTGTGCAACATTCCGTCCATCATCTTGTGTGTTTTGCAATTCGCCCCAAGTGGGAAGGGTATGCCCAGACGTGGGTCCCGTGCTCACTGCGCCACTGGAGTCAGGCTATCCTGGCTGATGAGGGCTGAATGCCCGAAACCGGTCCTAGGATGCTTGATTCCGGTCCAGGGAAGACATGGCTTGGCAGTTCGGTCTGGACTGTTCCCATGAGGCACAGGGTCAAGACTGATTTGCATATGGCCATGTCTGAACTGGGGTGGCGTGGTGAAGCAAAATAACGATGGATTAAACCCAGATCTGTGACTGGGGGTGAATGTTTGCCATTGTGCAACATTCCGTCCATCATCTTGTGTGTTTTGCAATTCGCCCCAAGTGGGAAGGGTATGCCCAGACGTGGGTCCCGTGCTCACTGCGCCACTGGAGTCAGGCTATCCTGGCTGATGAGGGCTGAATGCCCGAAACCGGTCCTAGGATGCTTGATTCCGGTCCAGGGAAGACATGGCTTGGCAGTTCGGTCTGGACTGTTCCCATGAGGCACAGGGTCAAGACTGATTTGCATATGGCCATGTCTGAACTGGGGTGGCGTGGTGAAGCAAAATAACGATGGATTAAACCCAGATCTGTGACTGGGGGTGAATGTTTGCCATTGTGCAACATTCCGTCCATCATCTTGTGTGTTTTGCAATTCGCCCCAAGTGGGAAGGGTATGCCCAGACGTGGGTCCCGTGCTCACTGCGCCACTGGAGTCAGGCTATCCTGGCTGATGAGGGCTGAATGCCCGAAACCGGTCCTAGGATGCTTGATTCCGGTCCAGGGAAGACATGGCTTGGCAGTTCGGTCTGGACTGTTCCCATGAGGCACAGGGTCAAGACTGATTTGCATATGGCCATGTCTGAACTGGGGTGGCGTGGTGAAGCAAAATAACGATGGATTAAACCCAGATCTGTGACTGGGGGTGAATGTTTGCCATTGTGCAACATTCCGTCCATCATCTTGTGTGTTTTGCAATTCGCCCCAAGTGGGAAGGGTATGCCCAGACGTGGGTCCCGTGCTCACTGCGCCACTGGAGTCAGGCTATCCTGGCTGATGAGGGCTGAATGCCCGAAACCGGTCCTAGGATGCTTGATTCCGGTCCAGGGAAGACATGGCTTGGCAGTTCGGTCTGGACTGTTCCCATGAGGCACAGGGTCAAGACTGATTTGCATATGGCCATGTCTGAACTGGGGTGGCGTGGTGAAGCAAAATAACGATGGATTAAACCCAGATCTGTGACTGGGGGTGAATGTTTGCCATTGTGCAACATTCCGTCCATCATCTTGTGTGTTTTGCAATTCGCCCCAAGTGGGAAGGGTATGCCCAGACGTGGGTCCCGTGCTCACTGCGCCACTGGAGTCAGGCTATCCTGGCTGATGAGGGCTGAATGCCCGAAACCGGTCCTAGGATGCTTGATTCCGGTCCAGGGAAGACATGGCTTGGCAGTTCGGTCTGGACTGTTCCCATGAGGCACAGGGTCAAGACTGATTTGCATATGGCCATGTCTGAACTGGGGTGGCGTGGTGAAGCAAAATAACGATGGATTAAACCCAGATCTGTGACTGGGGGTGAATGTTTGCCATTGTGCAACATTCCGTCCATCATCTTGTGTGTTTTGCAATTCGCCCCAAGTGGGAAGGGTATGCCCAGACGTGGGTCCCGTGCTCACTGCGCCACTGGAGTCAGGCTATCCTGGCTGATGAGGGCTGAATGCCCGAAACCGGTCCTAGGATGCTTGATTCCGGTCCAGGGAAGACATGGCTTGGCAGTTCGGTCTGGACTGTTCCCATGAGGCACAGGGTCAAGACTGATTTGCATATGGCCATGTCTGAACTGGGGTGGCGTGGTGAAGCAAAATAACGATGGATTAAACCCAGATCTGTGACTGGGGGTGAATGTTTGCCATTGTGCAACATTCCGTCCATCATCTTGTGTGTTTTGCAATTCGCCCCAAGTGGGAAGGGTATGCCCAGACGTGGGTCCCGTGCTCACTGCGCCACTGGAGTCAGGCTATCCTGGCTGATGAGGGCTGAATGCCCGAAACCGGTCCTAGGATGCTTGATTCCGGTCCAGGGAAGACATGGCTTGGCAGTTCGGTCTGGACTGTTCCCATGAGGCACAGGGTCAAGACTGATTTGCATATGGCCATGTCTGAACTGGGGTGGCGTGGTGAAGCAAAATAACGATGGATTAAACCCAGATCTGTGACTGGGGGTGAATGTTTGCCATTGTGCAACATTCCGTCCATCATCTTGTGTGTTTTGCAATTCGCCCCAAGTGGGAAGGGTATGCCCAGACGTGGGTCCCGTGCTCACTGCGCCACTGGAGTCAGGCTATCCTGGCTGATGAGGGCTGAATGCCCGAAACCGGTCCTAGGATGCTTGATTCCGGTCCAGGGAAGACATGGCTTGGCAGTTCGGTCTGGACTGTTCCCATGAGGCACAGGGTCAAGACTGATTTGCATATGGCCATGTCTGAACTGGGGTGGCGTGGTGAAGCAAAATAACGATGGATTAAACCCAGATCTGTGACTGGGGGTGAATGTTTGCCATTGTGCAACATTCCGTCCATCATCTTGTGTGTTTTGCAATTCGCCCCAAGTGGGAAGGGTATGCCCAGACGTGGGTCCCGTGCTCACTGCGCCACTGGAGTCAGGCTATCCTGGCTGATGAGGGCTGAATGCCCGAAACCGGTCCTAGGATGCTTGATTCCGGTCCAGGGAAGACATGGCTTGGCAGTTCGGTCTGGACTGTTCCCATGAGGCACAGGGTCAAGACTGATTTGCATATGGCCATGTCTGAACTGGGGTGGCGTGGTGAAGCAAAATAACGATGGATTAAACCCAGATCTGTGACTGGGGGTGAATGTTTGCCATTGTGCAACATTCCGTCCATCATCTTGTGTGTTTTGCAATTCGCCCCAAGTGGGAAGGGTATGCCCAGACGTGGGTCCCGTGCTCACTGCGCCACTGGAGTCAGGCTATCCTGGCTGATGAGGGCTGAATGCCCGAAACCGGTCCTAGGATGCTTGATTCCGGTCCAGGGAAGACATGGCTTGGCAGTTCGGTCTGGACTGTTCCCATGAGGCACAGGGTCAAGACTGATTTGCATATGGCCATGTCTGAACTGGGGTGGCGTGGTGAAGCAAAATAACGATGGATTAAACCCAGATCTGTGACTGGGGGTGAATGTTTGCCATTGTGCAACATTCCGTCCATCATCTTGTGTGTTTTGCAATTCGCCCCAAGTGGGAAGGGTATGCCCAGACGTGGGTCCCGTGCTCACTGCGCCACTGGAGTCAGGCTATCCTGGCTGATGAGGGCTGAATGCCCGAAACCGGTCCTAGGATGCTTGATTCCGGTCCAGGGAAGACATGGCTTGGCAGTTCGGTCTGGACTGTTCCCATGAGGCACAGGGTCAAGACTGATTTGCATATGGCCATGTCTGAACTGGGGTGGCGTGGTGAAGCAAAATAACGATGGATTAAACCCAGATCTGTGACTGGGGGTGAATGTTTGCCATTGTGCAACATTCCGTCCATCATCTTGTGTGTTTTGCAATTCGCCCCAAGTGGGAAGGGTATGCCCAGACGTGGGTCCCGTGCTCACTGCGCCACTGGAGTCAGGCTATCCTGGCTGATGAGGGCTGAATGCCCGAAACCGGTCCTAGGATGCTTGATTCCGGTCCAGGGAAGACATGGCTTGGCAGTTCGGTCTGGACTGTTCCCATGAGGCACAGGGTCAAGACTGATTTGCATATGGCCATGTCTGAACTGGGGTGGCGTGGTGAAGCAAAATAACGATGGATTAAACCCAGATCTGTGACTGGGGGTGAATGTTTGCCATTGTGCAACATTCCGTCCATCATCTTGTGTGTTTTGCAATTCGCCCCAAGTGGGAAGGGTATGCCCAGACGTGGGTCCCGTGCTCACTGCGCCACTGGAGTCAGGCTATCCTGGCTGATGAGGGCTGAATGCCCGAAACCGGTCCTAGGATGCTTGATTCCGGTCCAGGGAAGACATGGCTTGGCAGTTCGGTCTGGACTGTTCCCATGAGGCACAGGGTCAAGACTGATTTGCATATGGCCATGTCTGAACTGGGGTGGCGTGGTGAAGCAAAATAACGATGGATTAAACCCAGATCTGTGACTGGGGGTGAATGTTTGCCATTGTGCAACATTCCGTCCATCATCTTGTGTGTTTTGCAATTCGCCCCAAGTGGGAAGGGTATGCCCAGACGTGGGTCCCGTGCTCACTGCGCCACTGGAGTCAGGCTATCCTGGCTGATGAGGGCTGAATGCCCGAAACCGGTCCTAGGATGCTTGATTCCGGTCCAGGGAAGACATGGCTTGGCAGTTCGGTCTGGACTGTTCCCATGAGGCACAGGGTCAAGACTGATTTGCATATGGCCATGTCTGAACTGGGGTGGCGTGGTGAAGCAAAATAACGATGGATTAAACCCAGATCTGTGACTGGGGGTGAATGTTTGCCATTGTGCAACATTCCGTCCATCATCTTGTGTGTTTTGCAATTCGCCCCAAGTGGGAAGGGTATGCCCAGACGTGGGTCCCGTGCTCACTGCGCCACTGGAGTCAGGCTATCCTGGCTGATGAGGGCTGAATGCCCGAAACCGGTCCTAGGATGCTTGATTCCGGTCCAGGGAAGACATGGCTTGGCAGTTCGGTCTGGACTGTTCCCATGAGGCACAGGGTCAAGACTGATTTGCATATGGCCATGTCTGAACTGGGGTGGCGTGGTGAAGCAAAATAACGATGGATTAAACCCAGATCTGTGACTGGGGGTGAATGTTTGCCATTGTGCAACATTCCGTCCATCATCTTGTGTGTTTTGCAATTCGCCCCAAGTGGGAAGGGTATGCCCAGACGTGGGTCCCGTGCTCACTGCGCCACTGGAGTCAGGCTATCCTGGCTGATGAGGGCTGAATGCCCGAAACCGGTCCTAGGATGCTTGATTCCGGTCCAGGGAAGACATGGCTTGGCAGTTCGGTCTGGACTGTTCCCATGAGGCACAGGGTCAAGACTGATTTGCATATGGCCATGTCTGAACTGGGGTGGCGTGGTGAAGCAAAATAACGATGGATTAAACCCAGATCTGTGACTGGGGGTGAATGTTTGCCATTGTGCAACATTCCGTCCATCATCTTGTGTGTTTTGCAATTCGCCCCAAGTGGGAAGGGTATGCCCAGACGTGGGTCCCGTGCTCACTGCGCCACTGGAGTCAGGCTATCCTGGCTGATGAGGGCTGAATGCCCGAAACCGGTCCTAGGATGCTTGATTCCGGTCCAGGGAAGACATGGCTTGGCAGTTCGGTCTGGACTGTTCCCATGAGGCACAGGGTCAAGACTGATTTGCATATGGCCATGTCTGAACTGGGGTGGCGTGGTGAAGCAAAATAACGATGGATTAAACCCAGATCTGTGACTGGGGGTGAATGTTTGCCATTGTGCAACATTCCGTCCATCATCTTGTGTGTTTTGCAATTCGCCCCAAGTGGGAAGGGTATGCCCAGACGTGGGTCCCGTGCTCACTGCGCCACTGGAGTCAGGCTATCCTGGCTGATGAGGGCTGAATGCCCGAAACCGGTCCTAGGATGCTTGATTCCGGTCCAGGGAAGACATGGCTTGGCAGTTCGGTCTGGACTGTTCCCATGAGGCACAGGGTCAAGACTGATTTGCATATGGCCATGTCTGAACTGGGGTGGCGTGGTGAAGCAAAATAACGATGGATTAAACCCAGATCTGTGACTGGGGGTGAATGTTTGCCATTGTGCAACATTCCGTCCATCATCTTGTGTGTTTTGCAATTCGCCCCAAGTGGGAAGGGTATGCCCAGACGTGGGTCCCGTGCTCACTGCGCCACTGGAGTCAGGCTATCCTGGCTGATGAGGGCTGAATGCCCGAAACCGGTCCTAGGATGCTTGATTCCGGTCCAGGGAAGACATGGCTTGGCAGTTCGGTCTGGACTGTTCCCATGAGGCACAGGGTCAAGACTGATTTGCATATGGCCATGTCTGAACTGGGGTGGCGTGGTGAAGCAAAATAACGATGGATTAAACCCAGATCTGTGACTGGGGGTGAATGTTTGCCATTGTGCAACATTCCGTCCATCATCTTGTGTGTTTTGCAATTCGCCCCAAGTGGGAAGGGTATGCCCAGACGTGGGTCCCGTGCTCACTGCGCCACTGGAGTCAGGCTATCCTGGCTGATGAGGGCTGAATGCCCGAAACCGGTCCTAGGATGCTTGATTCCGGTCCAGGGAAGACATGGCTTGGCAGTTCGGTCTGGACTGTTCCCATGAGGCACAGGGTCAAGACTGATTTGCATATGGCCATGTCTGAACTGGGGTGGCGTGGTGAAGCAAAATAACGATGGATTAAACCCAGATCTGTGACTGGGGGTGAATGTTTGCCATTGTGCAACATTCCGTCCATCATCTTGTGTGTTTTGCAATTCGCCCCAAGTGGGAAGGGTATGCCCAGACGTGGGTCCCGTGCTCACTGCGCCACTGGAGTCAGGCTATCCTGGCTGATGAGGGCTGAATGCCCGAAACCGGTCCTAGGATGCTTGATTCCGGTCCAGGGAAGACATGGCTTGGCAGTTCGGTCTGGACTGTTCCCATGAGGCACAGGGTCAAGACTGATTTGCATATGGCCATGTCTGAACTGGGGTGGCGTGGTGAAGCAAAATAACGATGGATTAAACCCAGATCTGTGACTGGGGGTGAATGTTTGCCATTGTGCAACATTCCGTCCATCATCTTGTGTGTTTTGCAATTCGCCCCAAGTGGGAAGGGTATGCCCAGACGTGGGTCCCGTGCTCACTGCGCCACTGGAGTCAGGCTATCCTGGCTGATGAGGGCTGAATGCCCGAAACCGGTCCTAGGATGCTTGATTCCGGTCCAGGGAAGACATGGCTTGGCAGTTCGGTCTGGACTGTTCCCATGAGGCACAGGGTCAAGACTGATTTGCATATGGCCATGTCTGAACTGGGGTGGCGTGGTGAAGCAAAATAACGATGGATTAAACCCAGATCTGTGACTGGGGGTGAATGTTTGCCATTGTGCAACATTCCGTCCATCATCTTGTGTGTTTTGCAATTCGCCCCAAGTGGGAAGGGTATGCCCAGACGTGGGTCCCGTGCTCACTGCGCCACTGGAGTCAGGCTATCCTGGCTGATGAGGGCTGAATGCCCGAAACCGGTCCTAGGATGCTTGATTCCGGTCCAGGGAAGACATGGCTTGGCAGTTCGGTCTGGACTGTTCCCATGAGGCACAGGGTCAAGACTGATTTGCATATGGCCATGTCTGAACTGGGGTGGCGTGGTGAAGCAAAATAACGATGGATTAAACCCAGATCTGTGACTGGGGGTGAATGTTTGCCATTGTGCAACATTCCGTCCATCATCTTGTGTGTTTTGCAATTCGCCCCAAGTGGGAAGGGTATGCCCAGACGTGGGTCCCGTGCTCACTGCGCCACTGGAGTCAGGCTATCCTGGCTGATGAGGGCTGAATGCCCGAAACCGGTCCTAGGATGCTTGATTCCGGTCCAGGGAAGACATGGCTTGGCAGTTCGGTCTGGACTGTTCCCATGAGGCACAGGGTCAAGACTGATTTGCATATGGCCATGTCTGAACTGGGGTGGCGTGGTGAAGCAAAATAACGATGGATTAAACCCAGATCTGTGACTGGGGGTGAATGTTTGCCATTGTGCAACATTCCGTCCATCATCTTGTGTGTTTTGCAATTCGCCCCAAGTGGGAAGGGTATGCCCAGACGTGGGTCCCGTGCTCACTGCGCCACTGGAGTCAGGCTATCCTGGCTGATGAGGGCTGAATGCCCGAAACCGGTCCTAGGATGCTTGATTCCGGTCCAGGGAAGACATGGCTTGGCAGTTCGGTCTGGACTGTTCCCATGAGGCACAGGGTCAAGACTGATTTGCATATGGCCATGTCTGAACTGGGGTGGCGTGGTGAAGCAAAATAACGATGGATTAAACCCAGATCTGTGACTGGGGGTGAATGTTTGCCATTGTGCAACATTCCGTCCATCATCTTGTGTGTTTTGCAATTCGCCCCAAGTGGGAAGGGTATGCCCAGACGTGGGTCCCGTGCTCACTGCGCCACTGGAGTCAGGCTATCCTGGCTGATGAGGGCTGAATGCCCGAAACCGGTCCTAGGATGCTTGATTCCGGTCCAGGGAAGACATGGCTTGGCAGTTCGGTCTGGACTGTTCCCATGAGGCACAGGGTCAAGACTGATTTGCATATGGCCATGTCTGAACTGGGGTGGCGTGGTGAAGCAAAATAACGATGGATTAAACCCAGATCTGTGACTGGGGGTGAATGTTTGCCATTGTGCAACATTCCGTCCATCATCTTGTGTGTTTTGCAATTCGCCCCAAGTGGGAAGGGTATGCCCAGACGTGGGTCCCGTGCTCACTGCGCCACTGGAGTCAGGCTATCCTGGCTGATGAGGGCTGAATGCCCGAAACCGGTCCTAGGATGCTTGATTCCGGTCCAGGGAAGACATGGCTTGGCAGTTCGGTCTGGACTGTTCCCATGAGGCACAGGGTCAAGACTGATTTGCATATGGCCATGTCTGAACTGGGGTGGCGTGGTGAAGCAAAATAACGATGGATTAAACCCAGATCTGTGACTGGGGGTGAATGTTTGCCATTGTGCAACATTCCGTCCATCATCTTGTGTGTTTTGCAATTCGCCCCAAGTGGGAAGGGTATGCCCAGACGTGGGTCCCGTGCTCACTGCGCCACTGGAGTCAGGCTATCCTGGCTGATGAGGGCTGAATGCCCGAAACCGGTCCTAGGATGCTTGATTCCGGTCCAGGGAAGACATGGCTTGGCAGTTCGGTCTGGACTGTTCCCATGAGGCACAGGGTCAAGACTGATTTGCATATGGCCATGTCTGAACTGGGGTGGCGTGGTGAAGCAAAATAACGATGGATTAAACCCAGATCTGTGACTGGGGGTGAATGTTTGCCATTGTGCAACATTCCGTCCATCATCTTGTGTGTTTTGCAATTCGCCCCAAGTGGGAAGGGTATGCCCAGACGTGGGTCCCGTGCTCACTGCGCCACTGGAGTCAGGCTATCCTGGCTGATGAGGGCTGAATGCCCGAAACCGGTCCTAGGATGCTTGATTCCGGTCCAGGGAAGACATGGCTTGGCAGTTCGGTCTGGACTGTTCCCATGAGGCACAGGGTCAAGACTGATTTGCATATGGCCATGTCTGAACTGGGGTGGCGTGGTGAAGCAAAATAACGATGGATTAAACCCAGATCTGTGACTGGGGGTGAATGTTTGCCATTGTGCAACATTCCGTCCATCATCTTGTGTGTTTTGCAATTCGCCCCAAGTGGGAAGGGTATGCCCAGACGTGGGTCCCGTGCTCACTGCGCCACTGGAGTCAGGCTATCCTGGCTGATGAGGGCTGAATGCCCGAAACCGGTCCTAGGATGCTTGATTCCGGTCCAGGGAAGACATGGCTTGGCAGTTCGGTCTGGACTGTTCCCATGAGGCACAGGGTCAAGACTGATTTGCATATGGCCATGTCTGAACTGGGGTGGCGTGGTGAAGCAAAATAACGATGGATTAAACCCAGATCTGTGACTGGGGGTGAATGTTTGCCATTGTGCAACATTCCGTCCATCATCTTGTGTGTTTTGCAATTCGCCCCAAGTGGGAAGGGTATGCCCAGACGTGGGTCCCGTGCTCACTGCGCCACTGGAGTCAGGCTATCCTGGCTGATGAGGGCTGAATGCCCGAAACCGGTCCTAGGATGCTTGATTCCGGTCCAGGGAAGACATGGCTTGGCAGTTCGGTCTGGACTGTTCCCATGAGGCACAGGGTCAAGACTGATTTGCATATGGCCATGTCTGAACTGGGGTGGCGTGGTGAAGCAAAATAACGATGGATTAAACCCAGATCTGTGACTGGGGGTGAATGTTTGCCATTGTGCAACATTCCGTCCATCATCTTGTGTGTTTTGCAATTCGCCCCAAGTGGGAAGGGTATGCCCAGACGTGGGTCCCGTGCTCACTGCGCCACTGGAGTCAGGCTATCCTGGCTGATGAGGGCTGAATGCCCGAAACCGGTCCTAGGATGCTTGATTCCGGTCCAGGGAAGACATGGCTTGGCAGTTCGGTCTGGACTGTTCCCATGAGGCACAGGGTCAAGACTGATTTGCATATGGCCATGTCTGAACTGGGGTGGCGTGGTGAAGCAAAATAACGATGGATTAAACCCAGATCTGTGACTGGGGGTGAATGTTTGCCATTGTGCAACATTCCGTCCATCATCTTGTGTGTTTTGCAATTCGCCCCAAGTGGGAAGGGTATGCCCAGACGTGGGTCCCGTGCTCACTGCGCCACTGGAGTCAGGCTATCCTGGCTGATGAGGGCTGAATGCCCGAAACCGGTCCTAGGATGCTTGATTCCGGTCCAGGGAAGACATGGCTTGGCAGTTCGGTCTGGACTGTTCCCATGAGGCACAGGGTCAAGACTGATTTGCATATGGCCATGTCTGAACTGGGGTGGCGTGGTGAAGCAAAATAACGATGGATTAAACCCAGATCTGTGACTGGGGGTGAATGTTTGCC
Organism: Calotriton arnoldi; assembly: GCA_963921515.1. Lineage (NCBI taxonomy): Eukaryota > Metazoa > Chordata > Amphibia > Caudata > Salamandridae > Calotriton > Calotriton arnoldi. The sequence goes on along the minus strand of CAWUFW010002696.1, from coordinate 2,010,540 downwards.
ATTGTGCAACATTCCGTCCATCATCTTGTGTGTTTTGCAATTCGCCCCAAGTGGGAAGGGTATGCCCAGACGTGGGTCCCGTGCTCACTGCGCCACTGGAGTCAGGCTATCCTGGCTGATGAGGGCTGAATGCCCGAAACCGGTCCTAGGATGCTTGATTCCGGTCCAGGGAAGACATGGCTTGGCAGTTCGGTCTGGACTGTTCCCATGAGGCACAGGGTCAAGACTGATTTGCATATGGCCATGTCTGAACTGGGGTGGCGTGGTGAAGCAAAATAACGATGGATTAAACCCAGATCTGTGACTGGGGGTGAATGTTTGCCATTGTGCAACATTCCGTCCATCATCTTGTGTGTTTTGCAATTCGCCCCAAGTGGGAAGGGTATGCCCAGACGTGGGTCCCGTGCTCACTGCGCCACTGGAGTCAGGCTATCCTGGCTGATGAGGGCTGAATGCCCGAAACCGGTCCTAGGATGCTTGATTCCGGTCCAGGGAAGACATGGCTTGGCAGTTCGGTCTGGACTGTTCCCATGAGGCACAGGGTCAAGACTGATTTGCATATGGCCATGTCTGAACTGGGGTGGCGTGGTGAAGCAAAATAACGATGGATTAAACCCAGATCTGTGACTGGGGGTGAATGTTTGCCATTGTGCAACATTCCGTCCATCATCTTGTGTGTTTTGCAATTCGCCCCAAGTGGGAAGGGTATGCCCAGACGTGGGTCCCGTGCTCACTGCGCCACTGGAGTCAGGCTATCCTGGCTGATGAGGGCTGAATGCCCGAAACCGGTCCTAGGATGCTTGATTCCGGTCCAGGGAAGACATGGCTTGGCAGTTCGGTCTGGACTGTTCCCATGAGGCACAGGGTCAAGACTGATTTGCATATGGCCATGTCTGAACTGGGGTGGCGTGGTGAAGCAAAATAACGATGGATTAAACCCAGATCTGTGACTGGGGGTGAATGTTTGCCATTGTGCAACATTCCGTCCATCATCTTGTGTGTTTTGCAATTCGCCCCAAGTGGGAAGGGTATGCCCAGACGTGGGTCCCGTGCTCACTGCGCCACTGGAGTCAGGCTATCCTGGCTGATGAGGGCTGAATGCCCGAAACCGGTCCTAGGATGCTTGATTCCGGTCCAGGGAAGACATGGCTTGGCAGTTCGGTCTGGACTGTTCCCATGAGGCACAGGGTCAAGACTGATTTGCATATGGCCATGTCTGAACTGGGGTGGCGTGGTGAAGCAAAATAACGATGGATTAAACCCAGATCTGTGACTGGGGGTGAATGTTTGCCATTGTGCAACATTCCGTCCATCATCTTGTGTGTTTTGCAATTCGCCCCAAGTGGGAAGGGTATGCCCAGACGTGGGTCCCGTGCTCACTGCGCCACTGGAGTCAGGCTATCCTGGCTGATGAGGGCTGAATGCCCGAAACCGGTCCTAGGATGCTTGATTCCGGTCCAGGGAAGACATGGCTTGGCAGTTCGGTCTGGACTGTTCCCATGAGGCACAGGGTCAAGACTGATTTGCATATGGCCATGTCTGAACTGGGGTGGCGTGGTGAAGCAAAATAACGATGGATTAAACCCAGATCTGTGACTGGGGGTGAATGTTTGCCATTGTGCAACATTCCGTCCATCATCTTGTGTGTTTTGCAATTCGCCCCAAGTGGGAAGGGTATGCCCAGACGTGGGTCCCGTGCTCACTGCGCCACTGGAGTCAGGCTATCCTGGCTGATGAGGGCTGAATGCCCGAAACCGGTCCTAGGATGCTTGATTCCGGTCCAGGGAAGACATGGCTTGGCAGTTCGGTCTGGACTGTTCCCATGAGGCACAGGGTCAAGACTGATTTGCATATGGCCATGTCTGAACTGGGGTGGCGTGGTGAAGCAAAATAACGATGGATTAAACCCAGATCTGTGACTGGGGGTGAATGTTTGCCATTGTGCAACATTCCGTCCATCATCTTGTGTGTTTTGCAATTCGCCCCAAGTGGGAAGGGTATGCCCAGACGTGGGTCCCGTGCTCACTGCGCCACTGGAGTCAGGCTATCCTGGCTGATGAGGGCTGAATGCCCGAAACCGGTCCTAGGATGCTTGATTCCGGTCCAGGGAAGACATGGCTTGGCAGTTCGGTCTGGACTGTTCCCATGAGGCACAGGGTCAAGACTGATTTGCATATGGCCATGTCTGAACTGGGGTGGCGTGGTGAAGCAAAATAACGATGGATTAAACCCAGATCTGTGACTGGGGGTGAATGTTTGCCATTGTGCAACATTCCGTCCATCATCTTGTGTGTTTTGCAATTCGCCCCAAGTGGGAAGGGTATGCCCAGACGTGGGTCCCGTGCTCACTGCGCCACTGGAGTCAGGCTATCCTGGCTGATGAGGGCTGAATGCCCGAAACCGGTCCTAGGATGCTTGATTCCGGTCCAGGGAAGACATGGCTTGGCAGTTCGGTCTGGACTGTTCCCATGAGGCACAGGGTCAAGACTGATTTGCATATGGCCATGTCTGAACTGGGGTGGCGTGGTGAAGCAAAATAACGATGGATTAAACCCAGATCTGTGACTGGGGGTGAATGTTTGCCATTGTGCAACATTCCGTCCATCATCTTGTGTGTTTTGCAATTCGCCCCAAGTGGGAAGGGTATGCCCAGACGTGGGTCCCGTGCTCACTGCGCCACTGGAGTCAGGCTATCCTGGCTGATGAGGGCTGAATGCCCGAAACCGGTCCTAGGATGCTTGATTCCGGTCCAGGGAAGACATGGCTTGGCAGTTCGGTCTGGACTGTTCCCATGAGGCACAGGGTCAAGACTGATTTGCATATGGCCATGTCTGAACTGGGGTGGCGTGGTGAAGCAAAATAACGATGGATTAAACCCAGATCTGTGACTGGGGGTGAATGTTTGCCATTGTGCAACATTCCGTCCATCATCTTGTGTGTTTTGCAATTCGCCCCAAGTGGGAAGGGTATGCCCAGACGTGGGTCCCGTGCTCACTGCGCCACTGGAGTCAGGCTATCCTGGCTGATGAGGGCTGAATGCCCGAAACCGGTCCTAGGATGCTTGATTCCGGTCCAGGGAAGACATGGCTTGGCAGTTCGGTCTGGACTGTTCCCATGAGGCACAGGGTCAAGACTGATTTGCATATGGCCATGTCTGAACTGGGGTGGCGTGGTGAAGCAAAATAACGATGGATTAAACCCAGATCTGTGACTGGGGGTGAATGTTTGCCATTGTGCAACATTCCGTCCATCATCTTGTGTGTTTTGCAATTCGCCCCAAGTGGGAAGGGTATGCCCAGACGTGGGTCCCGTGCTCACTGCGCCACTGGAGTCAGGCTATCCTGGCTGATGAGGGCTGAATGCCCGAAACCGGTCCTAGGATGCTTGATTCCGGTCCAGGGAAGACATGGCTTGGCAGTTCGGTCTGGACTGTTCCCATGAGGCACAGGGTCAAGACTGATTTGCATATGGCCATGTCTGAACTGGGGTGGCGTGGTGAAGCAAAATAACGATGGATTAAACCCAGATCTGTGACTGGGGGTGAATGTTTGCCATTGTGCAACATTCCGTCCATCATCTTGTGTGTTTTGCAATTCGCCCCAAGTGGGAAGGGTATGCCCAGACGTGGGTCCCGTGCTCACTGCGCCACTGGAGTCAGGCTATCCTGGCTGATGAGGGCTGAATGCCCGAAACCGGTCCTAGGATGCTTGATTCCGGTCCAGGGAAGACATGGCTTGGCAGTTCGGTCTGGACTGTTCCCATGAGGCACAGGGTCAAGACTGATTTGCATATGGCCATGTCTGAACTGGGGTGGCGTGGTGAAGCAAAATAACGATGGATTAAACCCAGATCTGTGACTGGGGGTGAATGTTTGCCATTGTGCAACATTCCGTCCATCATCTTGTGTGTTTTGCAATTCGCCCCAAGTGGGAAGGGTATGCCCAGACGTGGGTCCCGTGCTCACTGCGCCACTGGAGTCAGGCTATCCTGGCTGATGAGGGCTGAATGCCCGAAACCGGTCCTAGGATGCTTGATTCCGGTCCAGGGAAGACATGGCTTGGCAGTTCGGTCTGGACTGTTCCCATGAGGCACAGGGTCAAGACTGATTTGCATATGGCCATGTCTGAACTGGGGTGGCGTGGTGAAGCAAAATAACGATGGATTAAACCCAGATCTGTGACTGGGGGTGAATGTTTGCCATTGTGCAACATTCCGTCCATCATCTTGTGTGTTTTGCAATTCGCCCCAAGTGGGAAGGGTATGCCCAGACGTGGGTCCCGTGCTCACTGCGCCACTGGAGTCAGGCTATCCTGGCTGATGAGGGCTGAATGCCCGAAACCGGTCCTAGGATGCTTGATTCCGGTCCAGGGAAGACATGGCTTGGCAGTTCGGTCTGGACTGTTCCCATGAGGCACAGGGTCAAGACTGATTTGCATATGGCCATGTCTGAACTGGGGTGGCGTGGTGAAGCAAAATAACGATGGATTAAACCCAGATCTGTGACTGGGGGTGAATGTTTGCCATTGTGCAACATTCCGTCCATCATCTTGTGTGTTTTGCAATTCGCCCCAAGTGGGAAGGGTATGCCCAGACGTGGGTCCCGTGCTCACTGCGCCACTGGAGTCAGGCTATCCTGGCTGATGAGGGCTGAATGCCCGAAACCGGTCCTAGGATGCTTGATTCCGGTCCAGGGAAGACATGGCTTGGCAGTTCGGTCTGGACTGTTCCCATGAGGCACAGGGTCAAGACTGATTTGCATATGGCCATGTCTGAACTGGGGTGGCGTGGTGAAGCAAAATAACGATGGATTAAACCCAGATCTGTGACTGGGGGTGAATGTTTGCCATTGTGCAACATTCCGTCCATCATCTTGTGTGTTTTGCAATTCGCCCCAAGTGGGAAGGGTATGCCCAGACGTGGGTCCCGTGCTCACTGCGCCACTGGAGTCAGGCTATCCTGGCTGATGAGGGCTGAATGCCCGAAACCGGTCCTAGGATGCTTGATTCCGGTCCAGGGAAGACATGGCTTGGCAGTTCGGTCTGGACTGTTCCCATGAGGCACAGGGTCAAGACTGATTTGCATATGGCCATGTCTGAACTGGGGTGGCGTGGTGAAGCAAAATAACGATGGATTAAACCCAGATCTGTGACTGGGGGTGAATGTTTGCCATTGTGCAACATTCCGTCCATCATCTTGTGTGTTTTGCAATTCGCCCCAAGTGGGAAGGGTATGCCCAGACGTGGGTCCCGTGCTCACTGCGCCACTGGAGTCAGGCTATCCTGGCTGATGAGGGCTGAATGCCCGAAACCGGTCCTAGGATGCTTGATTCCGGTCCAGGGAAGACATGGCTTGGCAGTTCGGTCTGGACTGTTCCCATGAGGCACAGGGTCAAGACTGATTTGCATATGGCCATGTCTGAACTGGGGTGGCGTGGTGAAGCAAAATAACGATGGATTAAACCCAGATCTGTGACTGGGGGTGAATGTTTGCCATTGTGCAACATTCCGTCCATCATCTTGTGTGTTTTGCAATTCGCCCCAAGTGGGAAGGGTATGCCCAGACGTGGGTCCCGTGCTCACTGCGCCACTGGAGTCAGGCTATCCTGGCTGATGAGGGCTGAATGCCCGAAACCGGTCCTAGGATGCTTGATTCCGGTCCAGGGAAGACATGGCTTGGCAGTTCGGTCTGGACTGTTCCCATGAGGCACAGGGTCAAGACTGATTTGCATATGGCCATGTCTGAACTGGGGTGGCGTGGTGAAGCAAAATAACGATGGATTAAACCCAGATCTGTGACTGGGGGTGAATGTTTGCCATTGTGCAACATTCCGTCCATCATCTTGTGTGTTTTGCAATTCGCCCCAAGTGGGAAGGGTATGCCCAGACGTGGGTCCCGTGCTCACTGCGCCACTGGAGTCAGGCTATCCTGGCTGATGAGGGCTGAATGCCCGAAACCGGTCCTAGGATGCTTGATTCCGGTCCAGGGAAGACATGGCTTGGCAGTTCGGTCTGGACTGTTCCCATGAGGCACAGGGTCAAGACTGATTTGCATATGGCCATGTCTGAACTGGGGTGGCGTGGTGAAGCAAAATAACGATGGATTAAACCCAGATCTGTGACTGGGGGTGAATGTTTGCCATTGTGCAACATTCCGTCCATCATCTTGTGTGTTTTGCAATTCGCCCCAAGTGGGAAGGGTATGCCCAGACGTGGGTCCCGTGCTCACTGCGCCACTGGAGTCAGGCTATCCTGGCTGATGAGGGCTGAATGCCCGAAACCGGTCCTAGGATGCTTGATTCCGGTCCAGGGAAGACATGGCTTGGCAGTTCGGTCTGGACTGTTCCCATGAGGCACAGGGTCAAGACTGATTTGCATATGGCCATGTCTGAACTGGGGTGGCGTGGTGAAGCAAAATAACGATGGATTAAACCCAGATCTGTGACTGGGGGTGAATGTTTGCCATTGTGCAACATTCCGTCCATCATCTTGTGTGTTTTGCAATTCGCCCCAAGTGGGAAGGGTATGCCCAGACGTGGGTCCCGTGCTCACTGCGCCACTGGAGTCAGGCTATCCTGGCTGATGAGGGCTGAATGCCCGAAACCGGTCCTAGGATGCTTGATTCCGGTCCAGGGAAGACATGGCTTGGCAGTTCGGTCTGGACTGTTCCCATGAGGCACAGGGTCAAGACTGATTTGCATATGGCCATGTCTGAACTGGGGTGGCGTGGTGAAGCAAAATAACGATGGATTAAACCCAGATCTGTGACTGGGGGTGAATGTTTGCCATTGTGCAACATTCCGTCCATCATCTTGTGTGTTTTGCAATTCGCCCCAAGTGGGAAGGGTATGCCCAGACGTGGGTCCCGTGCTCACTGCGCCACTGGAGTCAGGCTATCCTGGCTGATGAGGGCTGAATGCCCGAAACCGGTCCTAGGATGCTTGATTCCGGTCCAGGGAAGACATGGCTTGGCAGTTCGGTCTGGACTGTTCCCATGAGGCACAGGGTCAAGACTGATTTGCATATGGCCATGTCTGAACTGGGGTGGCGTGGTGAAGCAAAATAACGATGGATTAAACCCAGATCTGTGACTGGGGGTGAATGTTTGCCATTGTGCAACATTCCGTCCATCATCTTGTGTGTTTTGCAATTCGCCCCAAGTGGGAAGGGTATGCCCAGACGTGGGTCCCGTGCTCACTGCGCCACTGGAGTCAGGCTATCCTGGCTGATGAGGGCTGAATGCCCGAAACCGGTCCTAGGATGCTTGATTCCGGTCCAGGGAAGACATGGCTTGGCAGTTCGGTCTGGACTGTTCCCATGAGGCACAGGGTCAAGACTGATTTGCATATGGCCATGTCTGAACTGGGGTGGCGTGGTGAAGCAAAATAACGATGGATTAAACCCAGATCTGTGACTGGGGGTGAATGTTTGCCATTGTGCAACATTCCGTCCATCATCTTGTGTGTTTTGCAATTCGCCCCAAGTGGGAAGGGTATGCCCAGACGTGGGTCCCGTGCTCACTGCGCCACTGGAGTCAGGCTATCCTGGCTGATGAGGGCTGAATGCCCGAAACCGGTCCTAGGATGCTTGATTCCGGTCCAGGGAAGACATGGCTTGGCAGTTCGGTCTGGACTGTTCCCATGAGGCACAGGGTCAAGACTGATTTGCATATGGCCATGTCTGAACTGGGGTGGCGTGGTGAAGCAAAATAACGATGGATTAAACCCAGATCTGTGACTGGGGGTGAATGTTTGCCATTGTGCAACATTCCGTCCATCATCTTGTGTGTTTTGCAATTCGCCCCAAGTGGGAAGGGTATGCCCAGACGTGGGTCCCGTGCTCACTGCGCCACTGGAGTCAGGCTATCCTGGCTGATGAGGGCTGAATGCCCGAAACCGGTCCTAGGATGCTTGATTCCGGTCCAGGGAAGACATGGCTTGGCAGTTCGGTCTGGACTGTTCCCATGAGGCACAGGGTCAAGACTGATTTGCATATGGCCATGTCTGAACTGGGGTGGCGTGGTGAAGCAAAATAACGATGGATTAAACCCAGATCTGTGACTGGGGGTGAATGTTTGCCATTGTGCAACATTCCGTCCATCATCTTGTGTGTTTTGCAATTCGCCCCAAGTGGGAAGGGTATGCCCAGACGTGGGTCCCGTGCTCACTGCGCCACTGGAGTCAGGCTATCCTGGCTGATGAGGGCTGAATGCCCGAAACCGGTCCTAGGATGCTTGATTCCGGTCCAGGGAAGACATGGCTTGGCAGTTCGGTCTGGACTGTTCCCATGAGGCACAGGGTCAAGACTGATTTGCATATGGCCATGTCTGAACTGGGGTGGCGTGGTGAAGCAAAATAACGATGGATTAAACCCAGATCTGTGACTGGGGGTGAATGTTTGCCATTGTGCAACATTCCGTCCATCATCTTGTGTGTTTTGCAATTCGCCCCAAGTGGGAAGGGTATGCCCAGACGTGGGTCCCGTGCTCACTGCGCCACTGGAGTCAGGCTATCCTGGCTGATGAGGGCTGAATGCCCGAAACCGGTCCTAGGATGCTTGATTCCGGTCCAGGGAAGACATGGCTTGGCAGTTCGGTCTGGACTGTTCCCATGAGGCACAGGGTCAAGACTGATTTGCATATGGCCATGTCTGAACTGGGGTGGCGTGGTGAAGCAAAATAACGATGGATTAAACCCAGATCTGTGACTGGGGGTGAATGTTTGCCATTGTGCAACATTCCGTCCATCATCTTGTGTGTTTTGCAATTCGCCCCAAGTGGGAAGGGTATGCCCAGACGTGGGTCCCGTGCTCACTGCGCCACTGGAGTCAGGCTATCCTGGCTGATGAGGGCTGAATGCCCGAAACCGGTCCTAGGATGCTTGATTCCGGTCCAGGGAAGACATGGCTTGGCAGTTCGGTCTGGACTGTTCCCATGAGGCACAGGGTCAAGACTGATTTGCATATGGCCATGTCTGAACTGGGGTGGCGTGGTGAAGCAAAATAACGATGGATTAAACCCAGATCTGTGACTGGGGGTGAATGTTTGCCATTGTGCAACATTCCGTCCATCATCTTGTGTGTTTTGCAATTCGCCCCAAGTGGGAAGGGTATGCCCAGACGTGGGTCCCGTGCTCACTGCGCCACTGGAGTCAGGCTATCCTGGCTGATGAGGGCTGAATGCCCGAAACCGGTCCTAGGATGCTTGATTCCGGTCCAGGGAAGACATGGCTTGGCAGTTCGGTCTGGACTGTTCCCATGAGGCACAGGGTCAAGACTGATTTGCATATGGCCATGTCTGAACTGGGGTGGCGTGGTGAAGCAAAATAACGATGGATTAAACCCAGATCTGTGACTGGGGGTGAATGTTTGCCATTGTGCAACATTCCGTCCATCATCTTGTGTGTTTTGCAATTCGCCCCAAGTGGGAAGGGTATGCCCAGACGTGGGTCCCGTGCTCACTGCGCCACTGGAGTCAGGCTATCCTGGCTGATGAGGGCTGAATGCCCGAAACCGGTCCTAGGATGCTTGATTCCGGTCCAGGGAAGACATGGCTTGGCAGTTCGGTCTGGACTGTTCCCATGAGGCACAGGGTCAAGACTGATTTGCATATGGCCATGTCTGAACTGGGGTGGCGTGGTGAAGCAAAATAACGATGGATTAAACCCAGATCTGTGACTGGGGGTGAATGTTTGCCATTGTGCAACATTCCGTCCATCATCTTGTGTGTTTTGCAATTCGCCCCAAGTGGGAAGGGTATGCCCAGACGTGGGTCCCGTGCTCACTGCGCCACTGGAGTCAGGCTATCCTGGCTGATGAGGGCTGAATGCCCGAAACCGGTCCTAGGATGCTTGATTCCGGTCCAGGGAAGACATGGCTTGGCAGTTCGGTCTGGACTGTTCCCATGAGGCACAGGGTCAAGACTGATTTGCATATGGCCATGTCTGAACTGGGGTGGCGTGGTGAAGCAAAATAACGATGGATTAAACCCAGATCTGTGACTGGGGGTGAATGTTTGCCATTGTGCAACATTCCGTCCATCATCTTGTGTGTTTTGCAATTCGCCCCAAGTGGGAAGGGTATGCCCAGACGTGGGTCCCGTGCTCACTGCGCCACTGGAGTCAGGCTATCCTGGCTGATGAGGGCTGAATGCCCGAAACCGGTCCTAGGATGCTTGATTCCGGTCCAGGGAAGACATGGCTTGGCAGTTCGGTCTGGACTGTTCCCATGAGGCACAGGGTCAAGACTGATTTGCATATGGCCATGTCTGAACTGGGGTGGCGTGGTGAAGCAAAATAACGATGGATTAAACCCAGATCTGTGACTGGGGGTGAATGTTTGCCATTGTGCAACATTCCGTCCATCATCTTGTGTGTTTTGCAATTCGCCCCAAGTGGGAAGGGTATGCCCAGACGTGGGTCCCGTGCTCACTGCGCCACTGGAGTCAGGCTATCCTGGCTGATGAGGGCTGAATGCCCGAAACCGGTCCTAGGATGCTTGATTCCGGTCCAGGGAAGACATGGCTTGGCAGTTCGGTCTGGACTGTTCCCATGAGGCACAGGGTCAAGACTGATTTGCATATGGCCATGTCTGAACTGGGGTGGCGTGGTGAAGCAAAATAACGATGGATTAAACCCAGATCTGTGACTGGGGGTGAATGTTTGCCATTGTGCAACATTCCGTCCATCATCTTGTGTGTTTTGCAATTCGCCCCAAGTGGGAAGGGTATGCCCAGACGTGGGTCCCGTGCTCACTGCGCCACTGGAGTCAGGCTATCCTGGCTGATGAGGGCTGAATGCCCGAAACCGGTCCTAGGATGCTTGATTCCGGTCCAGGGAAGACATGGCTTGGCAGTTCGGTCTGGACTGTTCCCATGAGGCACAGGGTCAAGACTGATTTGCATATGGCCATGTCTGAACTGGGGTGGCGTGGTGAAGCAAAATAACGATGGATTAAACCCAGATCTGTGACTGGGGGTGAATGTTTGCCATTGTGCAACATTCCGTCCATCATCTTGTGTGTTTTGCAATTCGCCCCAAGTGGGAAGGGTATGCCCAGACGTGGGTCCCGTGCTCACTGCGCCACTGGAGTCAGGCTATCCTGGCTGATGAGGGCTGAATGCCCGAAACCGGTCCTAGGATGCTTGATTCCGGTCCAGGGAAGACATGGCTTGGCAGTTCGGTCTGGACTGTTCCCATGAGGCACAGGGTCAAGACTGATTTGCATATGGCCATGTCTGAACTGGGGTGGCGTGGTGAAGCAAAATAACGATGGATTAAACCCAGATCTGTGACTGGGGGTGAATGTTTGCCATTGTGCAACATTCCGTCCATCATCTTGTGTGTTTTGCAATTCGCCCCAAGTGGGAAGGGTATGCCCAGACGTGGGTCCCGTGCTCACTGCGCCACTGGAGTCAGGCTATCCTGGCTGATGAGGGCTGAATGCCCGAAACCGGTCCTAGGATGCTTGATTCCGGTCCAGGGAAGACATGGCTTGGCAGTTCGGTCTGGACTGTTCCCATGAGGCACAGGGTCAAGACTGATTTGCATATGGCCATGTCTGAACTGGGGTGGCGTGGTGAAGCAAAATAACGATGGATTAAACCCAGATCTGTGACTGGGGGTGAATGTTTGCCATTGTGCAACATTCCGTCCATCATCTTGTGTGTTTTGCAATTCGCCCCAAGTGGGAAGGGTATGCCCAGACGTGGGTCCCGTGCTCACTGCGCCACTGGAGTCAGGCTATCCTGGCTGATGAGGGCTGAATGCCCGAAACCGGTCCTAGGATGCTTGATTCCGGTCCAGGGAAGACATGGCTTGGCAGTTCGGTCTGGACTGTTCCCATGAGGCACAGGGTCAAGACTGATTTGCATATGGCCATGTCTGAACTGGGGTGGCGTGGTGAAGCAAAATAACGATGGATTAAACCCAGATCTGTGACTGGGGGTGAATGTTTGCCATTGTGCAACATTCCGTCCATCATCTTGTGTGTTTTGCAATTCGCCCCAAGTGGGAAGGGTATGCCCAGACGTGGGTCCCGTGCTCACTGCGCCACTGGAGTCAGGCTATCCTGGCTGATGAGGGCTGAATGCCCGAAACCGGTCCTAGGATGCTTGATTCCGGTCCAGGGAAGACATGGCTTGGCAGTTCGGTCTGGACTGTTCCCATGAGGCACAGGGTCAAGACTGATTTGCATATGGCCATGTCTGAACTGGGGTGGCGTGGTGAAGCAAAATAACGATGGATTAAACCCAGATCTGTGACTGGGGGTGAATGTTTGCCATTGTGCAACATTCCGTCCATCATCTTGTGTGTTTTGCAATTCGCCCCAAGTGGGAAGGGTATGCCCAGACGTGGGTCCCGTGCTCACTGCGCCACTGGAGTCAGGCTATCCTGGCTGATGAGGGCTGAATGCCCGAAACCGGTCCTAGGATGCTTGATTCCGGTCCAGGGAAGACATGGCTTGGCAGTTCGGTCTGGACTGTTCCCATGAGGCACAGGGTCAAGACTGATTTGCATATGGCCATGTCTGAACTGGGGTGGCGTGGTGAAGCAAAATAACGATGGATTAAACCCAGATCTGTGACTGGGGGTGAATGTTTGCCATTGTGCAACATTCCGTCCATCATCTTGTGTGTTTTGCAATTCGCCCCAAGTGGGAAGGGTATGCCCAGACGTGGGTCCCGTGCTCACTGCGCCACTGGAGTCAGGCTATCCTGGCTGATGAGGGCTGAATGCCCGAAACCGGTCCTAGGATGCTTGATTCCGGTCCAGGGAAGACATGGCTTGGCAGTTCGGTCTGGACTGTTCCCATGAGGCACAGGGTCAAGACTGATTTGCATATGGCCATGTCTGAACTGGGGTGGCGTGGTGAAGCAAAATAACGATGGATTAAACCCAGATCTGTGACTGGGGGTGAATGTTTGCCATTGTGCAACATTCCGTCCATCATCTTGTGTGTTTTGCAATTCGCCCCAAGTGGGAAGGGTATGCCCAGACGTGGGTCCCGTGCTCACTGCGCCACTGGAGTCAGGCTATCCTGGCTGATGAGGGCTGAATGCCCGAAACCGGTCCTAGGATGCTTGATTCCGGTCCAGGGAAGACATGGCTTGGCAGTTCGGTCTGGACTGTTCCCATGAGGCACAGGGTCAAGACTGATTTGCATATGGCCATGTCTGAACTGGGGTGGCGTGGTGAAGCAAAATAACGATGGATTAAACCCAGATCTGTGACTGGGGGTGAATGTTTGCCATTGTGCAACATTCCGTCCATCATCTTGTGTGTTTTGCAATTCGCCCCAAGTGGGAAGGGTATGCCCAGACGTGGGTCCCGTGCTCACTGCGCCACTGGAGTCAGGCTATCCTGGCTGATGAGGGCTGAATGCCCGAAACCGGTCCTAGGATGCTTGATTCCGGTCCAGGGAAGACATGGCTTGGCAGTTCGGTCTGGACTGTTCCCATGAGGCACAGGGTCAAGACTGATTTGCATATGGCCATGTCTGAACTGGGGTGGCGTGGTGAAGCAAAATAACGATGGATTAAACCCAGATCTGTGACTGGGGGTGAATGTTTGCCATTGTGCAACATTCCGTCCATCATCTTGTGTGTTTTGCAATTCGCCCCAAGTGGGAAGGGTATGCCCAGACGTGGGTCCCGTGCTCACTGCGCCACTGGAGTCAGGCTATCCTGGCTGATGAGGGCTGAATGCCCGAAACCGGTCCTAGGATGCTTGATTCCGGTCCAGGGAAGACATGGCTTGGCAGTTCGGTCTGGACTGTTCCCATGAGGCACAGGGTCAAGACTGATTTGCATATGGCCATGTCTGAACTGGGGTGGCGTGGTGAAGCAAAATAACGATGGATTAAACCCAGATCTGTGACTGGGGGTGAATGTTTGCCATTGTGCAACATTCCGTCCATCATCTTGTGTGTTTTGCAATTCGCCCCAAGTGGGAAGGGTATGCCCAGACGTGGGTCCCGTGCTCACTGCGCCACTGGAGTCAGGCTATCCTGGCTGATGAGGGCTGAATGCCCGAAACCGGTCCTAGGATGCTTGATTCCGGTCCAGGGAAGACATGGCTTGGCAGTTCGGTCTGGACTGTTCCCATGAGGCACAGGGTCAAGACTGATTTGCATATGGCCATGTCTGAACTGGGGTGGCGTGGTGAAGCAAAATAACGATGGATTAAACCCAGATCTGTGACTGGGGGTGAATGTTTGCCATTGTGCAACATTCCGTCCATCATCTTGTGTGTTTTGCAATTCGCCCCAAGTGGGAAGGGTATGCCCAGACGTGGGTCCCGTGCTCACTGCGCCACTGGAGTCAGGCTATCCTGGCTGATGAGGGCTGAATGCCCGAAACCGGTCCTAGGATGCTTGATTCCGGTCCAGGGAAGACATGGCTTGGCAGTTCGGTCTGGACTGTTCCCATGAGGCACAGGGTCAAGACTGATTTGCATATGGCCATGTCTGAACTGGGGTGGCGTGGTGAAGCAAAATAACGATGGATTAAACCCAGATCTGTGACTGGGGGTGAATGTTTGCCATTGTGCAACATTCCGTCCATCATCTTGTGTGTTTTGCAATTCGCCCCAAGTGGGAAGGGTATGCCCAGACGTGGGTCCCGTGCTCACTGCGCCACTGGAGTCAGGCTATCCTGGCTGATGAGGGCTGAATGCCCGAAACCGGTCCTAGGATGCTTGATTCCGGTCCAGGGAAGACATGGCTTGGCAGTTCGGTCTGGACTGTTCCCATGAGGCACAGGGTCAAGACTGATTTGCATATGGCCATGTCTGAACTGGGGTGGCGTGGTGAAGCAAAATAACGATGGATTAAACCCAGATCTGTGACTGGGGGTGAATGTTTGCCATTGTGCAACATTCCGTCCATCATCTTGTGTGTTTTGCAATTCGCCCCAAGTGGGAAGGGTATGCCCAGACGTGGGTCCCGTGCTCACTGCGCCACTGGAGTCAGGCTATCCTGGCTGATGAGGGCTGAATGCCCGAAACCGGTCCTAGGATGCTTGATTCCGGTCCAGGGAAGACATGGCTTGGCAGTTCGGTCTGGACTGTTCCCATGAGGCACAGGGTCAAGACTGATTTGCATATGGCCATGTCTGAACTGGGGTGGCGTGGTGAAGCAAAATAACGATGGATTAAACCCAGATCTGTGACTGGGGGTGAATGTTTGCCATTGTGCAACATTCCGTCCATCATCTTGTGTGTTTTGCAATTCGCCCCAAGTGGGAAGGGTATGCCCAGACGTGGGTCCCGTGCTCACTGCGCCACTGGAGTCAGGCTATCCTGGCTGATGAGGGCTGAATGCCCGAAACCGGTCCTAGGATGCTTGATTCCGGTCCAGGGAAGACATGGCTTGGCAGTTCGGTCTGGACTGTTCCCATGAGGCACAGGGTCAAGACTGATTTGCATATGGCCATGTCTGAACTGGGGTGGCGTGGTGAAGCAAAATAACGATGGATTAAACCCAGATCTGTGACTGGGGGTGAATGTTTGCCATTGTGCAACATTCCGTCCATCATCTTGTGTGTTTTGCAATTCGCCCCAAGTGGGAAGGGTATGCCCAGACGTGGGTCCCGTGCTCACTGCGCCACTGGAGTCAGGCTATCCTGGCTGATGAGGGCTGAATGCCCGAAACCGGTCCTAGGATGCTTGATTCCGGTCCAGGGAAGACATGGCTTGGCAGTTCGGTCTGGACTGTTCCCATGAGGCACAGGGTCAAGACTGATTTGCATATGGCCATGTCTGAACTGGGGTGGCGTGGTGAAGCAAAATAACGATGGATTAAACCCAGATCTGTGACTGGGGGTGAATGTTTGCCATTGTGCAACATTCCGTCCATCATCTTGTGTGTTTTGCAATTCGCCCCAAGTGGGAAGGGTATGCCCAGACGTGGGTCCCGTGCTCACTGCGCCACTGGAGTCAGGCTATCCTGGCTGATGAGGGCTGAATGCCCGAAACCGGTCCTAGGATGCTTGATTCCGGTCCAGGGAAGACATGGCTTGGCAGTTCGGTCTGGACTGTTCCCATGAGGCACAGGGTCAAGACTGATTTGCATATGGCCATGTCTGAACTGGGGTGGCGTGGTGAAGCAAAATAACGATGGATTAAACCCAGATCTGTGACTGGGGGTGAATGTTTGCCATTGTGCAACATTCCGTCCATCATCTTGTGTGTTTTGCAATTCGCCCCAAGTGGGAAGGGTATGCCCAGACGTGGGTCCCGTGCTCACTGCGCCACTGGAGTCAGGCTATCCTGGCTGATGAGGGCTGAATGCCCGAAACCGGTCCTAGGATGCTTGATTCCGGTCCAGGGAAGACATGGCTTGGCAGTTCGGTCTGGACTGTTCCCATGAGGCACAGGGTCAAGACTGATTTGCATATGGCCATGTCTGAACTGGGGTGGCGTGGTGAAGCAAAATAACGATGGATTAAACCCAGATCTGTGACTGGGGGTGAATGTTTGCCATTGTGCAACATTCCGTCCATCATCTTGTGTGTTTTGCAATTCGCCCCAAGTGGGAAGGGTATGCCCAGACGTGGGTCCCGTGCTCACTGCGCCACTGGAGTCAGGCTATCCTGGCTGATGAGGGCTGAATGCCCGAAACCGGTCCTAGGATGCTTGATTCCGGTCCAGGGAAGACATGGCTTGGCAGTTCGGTCTGGACTGTTCCCATGAGGCACAGGGTCAAGACTGATTTGCATATGGCCATGTCTGAACTGGGGTGGCGTGGTGAAGCAAAATAACGATGGATTAAACCCAGATCTGTGACTGGGGGTGAATGTTTGCCATTGTGCAACATTCCGTCCATCATCTTGTGTGTTTTGCAATTCGCCCCAAGTGGGAAGGGTATGCCCAGACGTGGGTCCCGTGCTCACTGCGCCACTGGAGTCAGGCTATCCTGGCTGATGAGGGCTGAATGCCCGAAACCGGTCCTAGGATGCTTGATTCCGGTCCAGGGAAGACATGGCTTGGCAGTTCGGTCTGGACTGTTCCCATGAGGCACAGGGTCAAGACTGATTTGCATATGGCCATGTCTGAACTGGGGTGGCGTGGTGAAGCAAAATAACGATGGATTAAACCCAGATCTGTGACTGGGGGTGAATGTTTGCCATTGTGCAACATTCCGTCCATCATCTTGTGTGTTTTGCAATTCGCCCCAAGTGGGAAGGGTATGCCCAGACGTGGGTCCCGTGCTCACTGCGCCACTGGAGTCAGGCTATCCTGGCTGATGAGGGCTGAATGCCCGAAACCGGTCCTAGGATGCTTGATTCCGGTTCAGGGAAGACATGGCTTGGCAGTTCGGTCTGGACTGTTCCCATGAGGCACAGGGTCAAGACTGATTTGCATATGGCCATGTCTGAACTGGGGTGGCGTGGTGAAGCAAAATAACGATGGATTAAACCCAGATCTGTGACTGGGGGTGAATGTTTGCCATTGTGCAACATTCCGTCCATCATCTTGTGTGTTTTGCAATTCGCCCCAAGTGGGAAGGGTATGCCCAGACGTGGGTCCCGTGCTCACTGCGCCACTGGAGTCAGGCTATCCTGGCTGATGAGGGCTGAATGCCCGAAACCGGTCCTAGGATGCTTGATTCCGGTCCAGGGAAGACATGGCTTGGCAGTTCGGTCTGGACTGTTCCCATGAGGCACAGGGTCAAGACTGATTTGCATATGGCCATGTCTGAACTGGGGTGGCGTGGTGAAGCAAAATAACGATGGATTAAACCCAGATCTGTGACTGGGGGTGAATGTTTGCCATTGTGCAACATTCCGTCCATCATCTTGTGTGTTTTGCAATTCGCCCCAAGTGGGAAGGGTATGCCCAGACGTGGGTCCCGTGCTCACTGCGCCACTGGAGTCAGGCTATCCTGGCTGATGAGGGCTGAATGCCCGAAACCGGTCCTAGGATGCTTGATTCCGGTCCAGGGAAGACATGGCTTGGCAGTTCGGTCTGGACTGTTCCCATGAGGCACAGGGTCAAGACTGATTTGCATATGGCCATGTCTGAACTGGGGTGGCGTGGTGAAGCAAAATAACGATGGATTAAACCCAGATCTGTGACTGGGGGTGAATGTTTGCCATTGTGCAACATTCCGTCCATCATCTTGTGTGTTTTGCAATTCGCCCCAAGTGGGAAGGGTATGCCCAGACGTGGGTCCCGTGCTCACTGCGCCACTGGAGTCAGGCTATCCTGGCTGATGAGGGCTGAATGCCCGAAACCGGTCCTAGGATGCTTGATTCCGGTCCAGGGAAGACATGGCTTGGCAGTTCGGTCTGGACTGTTCCCATGAGGCACAGGGTCAAGACTGATTTGCATATGGCCATGTCTGAACTGGGGTGGCGTGGTGAAGCAAAATAACGATGGATTAAACCCAGATCTGTGACTGGGGGTGAATGTTTGCCATTGTGCAACATTCCGTCCATCATCTTGTGTGTTTTGCAATTCGCCCCAAGTGGGAAGGGTATGCCCAGACGTGGGTCCCGTGCTCACTGCGCCACTGGAGTCAGGCTATCCTGGCTGATGAGGGCTGAATGCCCGAAACCGGTCCTAGGATGCTTGATTCCGGTCCAGGGAAGACATGGCTTGGCAGTTCGGTCTGGACTGTTCCCATGAGGCACAGGGTCAAGACTGATTTGCATATGGCCATGTCTGAACTGGGGTGGCGTGGTGAAGCAAAATAACGATGGATTAAACCCAGATCTGTGACTGGGGGTGAATGTTTGCCATTGTGCAACATTCCGTCCATCATCTTGTGTGTTTTGCAATTCGCCCCAAGTGGGAAGGGTATGCCCAGACGTGGGTCCCGTGCTCACTGCGCCACTGGAGTCAGGCTATCCTGGCTGATGAGGGCTGAATGCCCGAAACCGGTCCTAGGATGCTTGATTCCGGTCCAGGGAAGACATGGCTTGGCAGTTCGGTCTGGACTGTTCCCATGAGGCACAGGGTCAAGACTGATTTGCATATGGCCATGTCTGAACTGGGGTGGCGTGGTGAAGCAAAATAACGATGGATTAAACCCAGATCTGTGACTGGGGGTGAATGTTTGCCATTGTGCAACATTCCGTCCATCATCTTGTGTGTTTTGCAATTCGCCCCAAGTGGGAAGGGTATGCCCAGACGTGGGTCCCGTGCTCACTGCGCCACTGGAGTCAGGCTATCCTGGCTGATGAGGGCTGAATGCCCGAAACCGGTCCTAGGATGCTTGATTCCGGTCCAGGGACGACATGGCTTGGCAGTTCGGTCTGGACTGTTCCCATGAGGCACAGGGTCAAGACTGATTTGCATATGGCCATGTCTGAACTGGGGTGGCGTGGTGAAGCAAAATAATGATGGATTAAACCCAGATCTGTGACTGGGGGTGAATGTTTGCCATTGTGCAACATTCCGTCCATCATCTTGTGTGTTTTGCAATTCGCCCCAAGTGGGAAGGGTATGCCCAGACGTGGGTCCCGTGCTCACTGCGCCACTGGAGTCAGGCTATCCTGGCTGATGAGGGCTGAATGCCCGAAACCGGTCCTAGGATGCTTGATTCCGGTCCAGGGAAGACATGGCTTGGCAGTTCGGTCTGGACTGTTCCCATGAGGCACAGGGTCAAGACTGATTTGCATATGGCCATGTCTGAACTGGGGTGGCGTGGTGAAGCAAAATAATGATGGATTAAACCCAGATCTGTGACTGGGGGTGAATGTTTGCCATTGTGCAACATTCCGTCCATCATCTTGTGTGTTTTGCAATTCGCCCCAAGTGGGAAGGGTATGCCCAGAAGTGGGTCCCGTGCTCACTGCGCCACTGGAGTCAGGCTATCCTGGCTGATGAGGGCTGAATGCCTGAAACCGGTCCTAGGATGCTTGATTCCGGTCCAGGGAAGACATGGCTTGGCAGTTCGGTCTGGACTGTTCCCATGAGGCACAGGGTCAAGACTGATTTGCATATGGCCATGTCTGAACTGGGGTGGCGTGGTGAAGCAAAATAATGATGGATTAAACGAAGATCTGTGACTGGGGGTGAATGTTTGCCATTGTGCAACATTCCGTCCATCATCTTGTGTGTTTTGCAATTCGCCCCAAGTGGGAAGGGTATGCCCAGACGTGGGTCCCGTGCTCACTGCGCCACTGGAGTCAGGCTATCCTGGCTGATGAGGGCTGAATGCCCGAAACCGGTCCTAGGATGCTTGATTCCGGTCCAGGAAGACATGGCTTGGCAGTTCGGTCTGGACTGTTCCCATGAGGCACAGGGTCAAGACTGATTTGCATATGGCCATGTCTGAACTGGGGTGGCGTGGTGAAGCAAAATAATGATGGATTAAACCCAGATCTGTGACTGGGGGTGAATGTTTGCCATTGTGCAACATTCCGTCCATCATCTTGTGTGTTTTGCAATTCGCCCCAAGTGGGAAGGGTATGCCCAGACGTGGGTCCCGTGCTCACTGCGCCACTGGAGTCAGGCTATCCTGGCTGATGAGGGCTGAATGCCCGAAACCGGTCCTAGGATGCTTGATTCCGGTCCAGGGAAGACATGGCTTGGCAGTTCGGTCTGGACTGTTTCCATGAGGCACAGGGTCAAGACTGATTTGCATGTGGCCATGTCTGAACTGGGGTGGCGTGGTGAAGCAAAATAATGATGGATTAAACCCAGATCTGTGACTGGGGGTGAATGTTTGCCATTGTGCAACATTCCGTCCATCATCTTGTGTGTTTTTAAAGTTACTTAACGGCACAATTATAAATATTTTTGTGTGGGTAAAATGTGAACCTAACATTACAGTCCCTGTAACTTTTTTTTAAGTGAATTTGTATGGTTTTTTTAACGTACAGGAATATATAATTAGGCAACCCAAAACTACCAGCTCAAGTTAAGCAGTGTGTGTGTGTGTGTGTGTGTGTATATATTATTAGTCATTTTAATGTATATTACATTAATAAACAACTGTTGGTGTGCTCATCTCTAAATTAGAACAAGCATTTAGAATGCAATAGGTCTCGCATTTGCAAGAGTTTAAGCTATTGGCATTGTAAATGACAATGACTTTTATTTATCTATTTTGCTAATTAACACATAAATAAAAGGCATTGTCATTTAAAATGCCAATAGCTCAAACTCTTGTAAATGCGAGACCTATTCAAAGAAGCGTCCGCCATTGTACCGGCTGCTCGGAATGTGAAAGCACCCATGGTGTGCTGAATGTTGCAGGAAAGCATATCGTTGCTGGAGCAGAAGAAACTCTTTAAAGAAAATAGTGCTTACAGATTAAAAAAAGACATACCGTGGAACAACCGAAGTAAAAGGACCAGTCCTCATGGGTGGTTACAAATGAAGACAAGGCTGTACTAAGGAGGGACTAACAAGCCCATTAAGGAATCAGAAGCCAGCATTTACGAAGGACGATGACACAAGCCAATGACAAATAATGGCGGAGAGTGGGCGGGGCTTCTATTCCATACTCCAATACAGCATGCCGCAGAGCAACGCATGCGCTGCCCAGGCTCGACCTAAAAAACTAATACCTGCTTTCCTGGCCATTCGTGTATCTTTGGGGACCTGGAATAATCTGAACTGTCGCTCTTGCAGGCAAGAGAGATGGTTAGTAGCTGGTTTGGTACCACCATTGGCAGCAATGATGAGGCAATGGGTTCTTCAAGCTGCAGTGGCATCCTGGTCGGTGCCCTGGCACTTATTATTTTACAAATTAAGCATTGGGCTGAACCAGTCATCTTGACCTGGGGTATGAGGGGATGTCACCGGTACTGGCGAGAAGACTGATGCAAAAGTAGTAAATTTACTCCAGGAGCCCATGAACCAGGACAGGAAGTCATGGACATCCCTTGTTCTTCATACATTGATTGATTAAATACTCAAAGGGTGAAGATGTCAATAGACCTTAGAACACATCAAGCGCAAATCAACCCCAGCCTTAACTCTGAAGAGCAGTACGAGTCCAGGGAAGCAGTATGGCAGAGCGTGCCAGCCTTAGCACGAATACTGAGGCATTCTGGTCCAGCATCCAACATTGACTTTTAGGTCTGGCCTAGAGGTAATTTTAACTGTGTCACCAGCCTCATGTTTTCCAAAGCATTCATATTAAAAATACCTATGTATGTGGAGGCATCATGGAAATTCTGGACAACACTCTTCACCCATTGGCCTGTTGAAGTGTAATACACAATTTATTTCCACCCACCCCCAGCCTACAGCGTGGAGCAAAGGGCCAGGCCATTTCAGTCACCGGCTCTCTTCATTGTGAGTGACCGCATCTTGCACATGTGCATGGCCGACTAAAAAGAAGTCCAGTTAAGTATTAGGCTGGTAGGCCAATCTCTCTTTTTATTTCTGTTTTAATTTCATGTTTTTTTTTATTAATTTGTGCGAAGTGTCACTTTTTACTTACCCCCAACACACCTATGCATGCCCACCTGTGGTTAATGTCATTTTTTACACTTTTCAAGTCGATTGACATGTTATCTATGACAAATAAATAAAAAACGCAGCAGGCGTCTCATGGCCTGACCATCTGGCTTTGCCAATTTTTTTGGGTTGCTTTGATATATAATTGTTCCAAAAATACATCACTTAAACGCATTGAGAATCAAAGTTTTGCTCTTTAAACCACTGTAATCTTTACAAATAGAGTAAGGAGCGGGAGAACGGGGTACATGTACTTTAACTCATAATTATGTGAATTATGTGACACCTGTGGCTGTGGTAAGTGTTTGTCTGGAAGATGTTAAGTAGCAAACAACAGTTCACGGATGTCACCAAAGGTTGTCACTCTCAGCATCTTCTCACAGACCTCATGCAGGGAGTTTGAGGCACATAAAAGGATGCTGACGCAACATTGGTTATGGAAAGAGAAAGAGGACTTCACACTGACCCTTTCAACATGGCGGAGACTGTGCCCAGTGTGCCCCTTGGTGATCGGTGTATATTTCAATATTGTGCAGCACAACAGCCATTAAAAATGCATGATAAATCGAAATAAAATCATGGAAAAACACCCATGTGCAAATTTGTGCTTCATTTTATAATGGTGCTTTCCTTTGCAGGAATTTAAAACCAAGCAGGTGGACAAAAGTAAACTGTAGTATCCTGCATTTGTTAATGTAATGTATTTTACACCCACTGCTCAGCCAGTGCTTGTGCTCTGTGCTCAATAGAATGTTGGAGTCTTTATGTGCCTCGGAATGTTGGGACACAGAGAGGTGAAGTGACAGTTGAGCATGGGCTGAGCAGCAGGCAGGCTGCTCCTGGTGGGGCTCCCCTTCACAACTTTAATACCTGTTGTCTGGAACTACTCAACTTCTTACTTGCATGAATAAATCATCTTTTATTACATCCTACCTGCGTGGACCTTCGTTACTACATTTATTTGGCGACGAGGCTGGCAGTTCATTCCCTTTCGTGTATATTCACTCTTCGCTTCTTTCACCTATCTCTTCGCTCACTTCTGTTCGGTCACTTCTTTGCTTCCTTATTGTATTCATTGTTGGAGAGTTTGGGTCTTTCCCATTTGTGTATACTTAATAATAATAATACAGACACATATAAAGCGCGACAGCTACCTCAAGCAGAGGTGTCCCGGCGCTAAGCGATCGACAGTATGCAGCTGTGAAACCAGTGAGCAAGCCACAGATCCATTATTCTGCCCTAAAGAGCCAGGTCTTAACTTTTTTCCTGAAAAGAGGCTCTGCCTCTATGTTACGTAAGTCATCTGGCAGGGAGTTCCACAATTTTGTAGCTCCAACCGAGAAGGATCTGCCTCCCAGGCGGACCTTGTTAAAACGAGGTATGCAGAGCAGGCTTTTTGAATTAGGCTTTAGAGATCTCGTCTGCTTATAGCCACGTAGTCTTGATTTCAGGTAACTGGGGCAGTTACCGTGGGTAGCTCGGAAAGCAAACGTCAGCGCCTTAAATTCGATTCTTTTAGCAGCTGGTATACTTGCTCTTTGCTTCCTCCTCATCTTCTTCCACCTGTCACTTCGCTCTGCCTTGCTTACTCTTTTCCTTGACATTGATTCAGTTCCATCGTTGTTCTTCTTGCTTATTTCTTCCTTGGTTCTCTCTCGTTATAAATCATTCATATACAGGACTTGTGTTTCCCTTGTGTAAGGAAAGGGGATATGTAGTATCCTGCATTTGTTAATGTAATGTATTTTACACCCACTGCTCAGCCAGTGCTTGTGCTCTGTGCTCAATAGAATGTTGGAGTCTTTATGTGCCTCGGAATGTTGGGACACAGAGAGGTGAAGTGACAGTTGAGCATGGGCTGAGCAGCAGGCAGGCTGCTCCTGGTGGGGCTCCCCTTCACAACTTTAATACCTGTTGTCTGGAACTACTCAACTTCTTACTTGCATGAATAAATCATCTTTTATTACATCCTACCTGCGTGGACCTTCGTTACTACATTTATTTGGCGACGAGCTGGCAGTTCATTCCCTTTCGTGTATATTCACTCTTCGCTTCTTTCACCTATCTCTTCGCTCACTTCTGTTCGGTCACTTCTTTGCTTCCTTATTGTATTCATTGTTGGAGAGTTTGGGTCTTTCCCATTTGTGTATACTTAATAATAATAATACAGACACATATAAAGCGCAACAGCTACCTCAAGCAGAGGTGTCCCGGCGCTAAGCGATCGACAGTATGCAGCTGTGAAACCAGTGAACAAGCCACAGATCCATTATTCTGCCCTAAAGAGCCAGGTCGTAACTTTTTTCCTGAAAAGAGGCTCTGCCTCTATGTTACGTAAGTCATCTGGCAGGGAGTTCCACAATTTTGTAGCTCCAACCGAGAAGGATCTGCCTCCCAGGCGGACCTTGTTAAAACGAGGTATGCAGAGCAGGCTTTTTGAATTAGGCTTTAGAGATCTCGTCTGCTTATAGCCACGTAGTCTTGATTTCAGGTAACTGGGGCAGTTACCGTGGGTAGCTCGGAAAGCAAACGTCAGCGCCTTAAATTCGATTCTTTTAGCAGCTGGTATACTTGCTCTTTGCTTCCTCCTCATCTTCTTCCACCTGTCACTTCGCTCTGCCTTGCTTACTCTTTTCCTTGACGTTGATTCAGTTCCATCGTTGTTCTTCTTGGTTATTTCTTCCTTGGTTTTCTCTCGTTATAAATCATTCATATACAGGACTTGTGTTTCCCTTGTGTAAGGAAAGGGGATATGTAGTATCCTGCATTTGTTAATGTAATGTATTTTACACCCACTGCTCAGCCAGTGCTTGTGCTCTGTGCTCAATAGAATGTTGGAGTCTTTATGTGCCTCGAAATGTTGGGACACAGAGAGGTGAAGTGACAGTTGAGCATGGGCTGAGCAGCAGGCAGGCTGCTCCTGGTGGGGCTCCCCTTCACAACTTTAATACCTGTTTTCTGGAACTACTCAACTTCTTACTTGCATGAATAAATCATCTTTTATTACATCCTACCTGCGTGGACCTTCGTTACTACATAAACACATTTCTGCTGTGCAAGTACTCAATACTGCCCCACAAAAATATGCAGGAACCATGTGCAAATTTGCCCGTGCAGCAACGAGTCCCTTGACAGAAGGAAAAGTATTACATTTTGACTGACATGGAAAGGAAAGTGTAGTTTATTAGAGCTGCAGCTGGGGCGAGGCATTGGACACAGTCGTGTATTTTCAAACAATACCAAAGGTGCCAAAAACTAACATTTTTAGTATTACTTATCTTTACAGATCTTTTGCGTGATAAGAAGACAGACGCTTCCTACACAGTTATTTTCTTACAGGCAGAGGTCTGTAAACAGTGCACATGTAAAACAGTTTCCAAGCCCAGATGTTGCCCGTTCTATTAATTATATTTTGTATTATGTATCGTGGGCCCAAGGAGGCACTTGTTTCTACATGATGATGGGTTTTGGGTGCTGTTAGCTATCTGTCCACTCACAGAATGGCCAGTAGAAGGGTACACTACACTCCTCAGAAAACGCCACATTCCTGTGTTCAAGAGAAGAGCAATCTACCAGTCCTCGGCTCCTACAATTTTTGGCCCTCTGCTGAAACCGTACCCAATTTCCTTTAGTCTTGGACCAACCCTGGTAAGTCATATATAATCTAAAACTGGAAAGAAAAGAGTGGACAGTCGAGGTTCACATGTGGCCCCCAGATCCTTAAATACATTAGGTTTAGAAAACAGAGAGAGGGTGTTTACAATTGTATTTAACTTGAAAAAGCAACAAACATCCAACGAAAGCCACGCATGAAGTTTGCTGCATGTGAAACTATTCAAAAACACACAAAAACATGAAAACATATTTCATATCGTACTGTAAAAGCAAATTAATGCATTTAAAGTTGGAAACAAGTTATTTACTTCTTGCCGTAGTTTTACAGATTTGACTGTTATGGGTTCATTTGCTGCCCATAATTTTGCCATCTTGTGGTCCGGACTCGTAAAAACATTCTGCTTTTCAGTAAAATTTAAAATGTGGGCATCAACCATAGGCAAGTCTGAAAAGACTTGCAGTGACGTCATCATAAAGAAATAAGCAGGCCCTTTCCTTAAAAGGTAAATAGGATCAACTAATGCAACAATTACAGACTTGCTGGTCACATATTTGTACCATCAGTAGGGCACGCTCCGCCTTTCATCCATCCTTCTGAGATAGATGTGAGGCGTGCCAGCAGGTAATATTAACATGATTTTTACAGTTCAATAAAGCAAAAATACAATTTGGAAGCAAACGCTATTTAGAGAAAGAAAAACAAAACTTTTGTCGCCTGTGGGGCCAACAACCCGTGGCGTTTGTGACCTCCAATCACACCTGGGGAGCAGCACTTCCTTTCCAAGCCACTCAAAAATGTGAATGAATAAATACATCCTTCCTGGTAACCTCGCAGGCAGAGCATCGCCGCACAACCACAAAAACAATGACAGGCACTGCTTCTACTTCCGGCGCATTTGTGCAATCCGTGCCTGTTCTGGGGACATTGTGTCAACTTGCCACGAGAATAGTATTAATTTTTCTCTGTTTGAAAATACTTCTGGTCTGCACTCGCTTCAAGAGGGGGATTTCCGCGACCCATCACAACAAGCATTTACAATGCAATAGGTCTCGCAACGACATTATTTTGAGCTATTGACATTGTAAATGACATTGCCTTTTCTTTTTGCTTTTGTTTTTAAAAACATAAATAAAACGCATTGTCATTTACAATGCCAATAGCATTAGCGAGAGTTTAAGCTATTGGCATTGTAAATGACAATGCCTTTTATCTATCTGTTTTGATAATTAACACATAAATAAAAGGCATTATGATTTACAATGCCAATAGCTGAAAGTCTTGATCATTTCTTCAATTTCTGTCAGAAACACAGAACAACCTCGACCCTCAATGTATCTGCCCCGCTCAGGCCCCGGCTCACATGGCCCTGTCAGATGCGTTGTACATTCTACGCTCCAGCCTCAGAGTGCCTCAGACTCCATGAGAGACAGTGAATAGTACTCGAAGCTTACTCCAGCAGTCGGAGGTCCCAGTCTCCGTGAGACAGTGAATAGTACTCAAAGCTTACTCCAGCAGTCAGAGGTCCCAGTCTCCGTGAGACAGTGAATAGTACTCGAAGCTTACTCCAGCAGTCAGAGGTCCCAGTCTCCGTGAGACAGTGAATAGTACTCGAAGCTTACTCCAGCAGTCGGAGGTCCCAGTCTCCGTGAGACAGTGAATAGTACTCAAAGCTTACTCCAGAAGTCAGAGGTCCCAGTCTCCGTGAGACAGTGAATAGTACTCGAAGCTTACTCCAGCAGTCAGAGGTCCCAGTCTCCGTGAGACAGTGAATAGTACTCAAAGCTTACTCCAGCAGTCGGAGGTCCCAGTCTCCGTGAGACAGTGAATAGTACTCAAAGCTTACTCCAGCAGTCAGAGGTCCCAGTCTCCAGTGAGACAGTGAATAGTACTCAAAGCTTACTCCAGCAGTCAGAGGTCCCAGTCTCCGTGAGACAGTGAATAGTACTCAAAGCTTACTCCAGCAGTCAGAGGTCCCAGTCTCCGTGAGACAGTGAATAGTACTCAAAGCTTACTCCAGCAGTCAGAGGTCCCAGTCTCCGTGAGACAGTGAATAGTACTCAAAGCTTACTCCAGCAGTCAGAGGTCCCAGTCTCCGTGAGACAGTGAATAGTACTCAAAGCTTACTCCAGCAGTCAGAGGTCCCAGTCTCCGTGAGACAGTGAATAGTACTCAAAGCTTACTCCAGCAGTCAGAGGTCCCAGTCTCCGTGAGACAGTGAATAGTACTCGAAGCTTACTCCAGCAGTCAGAGGTCCCAGTCTCCGTGAGACAGTGAATAGTACTCGAAGCTTACTCCAGCAGTCAGAGGTCCCAGTCTCCGTGAGACAGTGAATAGTACTCGAAGCTTACTCCAGCAGTCAGAGGTCCCAGTCTCCGTGAGACAGTGAATAGTACTCAAAGCTTACTCCAGCAGTCAGAGGTCCCAGTCTCCGTGAGACAGTGAATAGTACTCGAAGCTTACTCCAGCAGTCAGAGGTCCCAGTCTCCGTGAGACAGTGAATAGTACTCAAAGCTTACTCCAGCAGTCAGAGGTCCCAGTCTCCGTGAGACAGTGAATAGAACTCAAAGCTTACTCCAGCAGTCAGAGGTCCCAGTCTCCATGAGACAGTGAATAGTACTCGAAGCTTACTCCAGCAGTCAGAGGTCCCAGTCTCCGTGAGACAGTGAATAGTACTCGAAGCTTACTCCAGCAGTCAGAGGTCCCAGTCTCCGTGAGACAGTGAATAGTACTCGAAGCTTACTCCAGCAGTCAGAGGTCCCAGTCTCCGTGAGACAGTGAATAGTACTCGAAGCTTACTCCAGCAGTCAGAGGTCCCAGTCTCCGTGAGACAGTGAATAGTACTCAAAGCTTACTCCAGCAGTCAGAGGTCCCAGTCTCTGTGAGGCAGTGAATAGTACTCAAAGCTTACTCCAGCAGTCAGAGGTCCCAGTCTCCGTGAGACAGTGAATAGTACTCGAAGCTTACTCCAGCAGTCAGAGGTCCCAGTCTCCGTGAGACAGTGAATAGTACTCGAAGCTTACTCCAGCAGTCAGAGGTCCCAGTCTCCGTGAGACAGTGAATAGTACTCGAAGCTTACTCCAGCAGTCAGAGGTCCCAGTCTCCGTGAGACAGTGAATAGTACTCAAAGCTTACTCCAACAGTCAGAGGTCCCAGTCTCCGTGAGACAGTGAATAGTACTCGAAGCTTACTCCAGCAGTCAGAGGTCCCAGTCTCCGTGAGACAGTGAATAGTACTCAAAGCTTACTCCAGCAGTCAGAGGTCCCAGTCTCCGTGAGACAGTGAATAGTACTCAAAGCTTACTCCAGCAGTCAGAGGTCCCAGTCTCCGTGAGACAGTGAATAGTACTCGAAGCTTACTCCAGAAGTCAGAGGTCCCAGTCTCCGTGAGACAGTGAATAGTACTCGAAGCTTACTCCAGCAGTCAGAGGTCCCAGTCTCCGTGAGACAGTGAATAGTACTCGAAGCTTACTCCAGCAGTCAGAGGTCCCAGTCTCCGTGAGACAGTGAATAGTACTCGAAGCTTACTCCAGCAGTCAGAGGTCCCAGTCTCCGTGAGACAGTGAATAGTACTCGAAGCTTACTCCAGCAGTCAGAGGTCCCAGTCTCCGTGAGACAGTGAATAGTACTCAAAGCTTACTCCAGCAGTCAGAGGTCCCAGTCTCCGTGAGACAGTGAATAGTACTCGAAGCTTACTCCAGCAGTCAGAGGTCCCAGTCTCCGTGAGACAGTGAATAGTACTCGTCTTACTCCAGCAGTCAGAGGTCCCAGTCTCCGTGAGACAGTGAATAGTACTCGAAGCTTACTCCAGCAGTCAGAGGTCCCAGTCTCCGTGAGACAGTGAATAGTACTCGAAGCTTACTCCAGCAGTCAGAGGTCCCAGTCTCCGTGAGACAGTGAATAGTACTCAAAGCTTACTCCAGCAGTCAGAGGTCCCAGTCTCCGTGAGACAGTGAATAGTACTCAAAGCTTACTCCAGCAGTCAGAGGTCCCAATCTCCGTGAGACAGTGAATAGTACTCGAAGATACTCCAGCAGTCAGAGGTCTCAGTCTCCGTGAGACAGTGAATAGTACTCGTCTTACTCCACTCTGCCAAGCACATCGATTGTAACGTGACTATTTTAAATTAGCCGATGAGGCCCCCTTACTCATAAACACACACATCTTTCCGTTTGCTGTGCAGGAGTGCACAACCCCGCGTGCAGAGGTGCACAGCCTCGGGCTCGAACACTGTCTGCTGGCGACCAATTGATATACACACTAAGCCATACTTTATTCTGTTTTGGTAAAAATAAAGGAACATAAAGGCGCCTAAATTCTGCCTCAAATTGCGCGGAAATGTGAAATCCTTCATAATCACTATTTGTGCCTTGAAATTAGATCTAACATAACGTGGTAGAACTGTTACCAATATTCATGCAAACACCAGGGCAAGCGACGACTGTACCTATGTCAGAGTTATTTTATTGCTGAAATAAGTATACACCGATCAGAGACTTCCTCAATTAAGGCTGGTAGCTGGTTTTTTTTAAAACTGACCTTTTTTTTAAAGGTGAGTGCGTAACATAAAAACACCCGTGTGTTTAGACAACAATAACAACGGCAGTGCTTTCATAGAAAACGTGGTTCAGTTGTCAATATTTGCTAAACACTTCTTGAATTTACAGAATACTCCAAATTTGGAGGACTGGGGTTGTAAATTTAATCTATAAAATTACATTTGTGTAATTATTTATTCAGGGCTGGCGATAAACTACACGCGCATATTTTGTTGAAAATAGATTTGGTGAAAGGCCGTCGAATGCTCTCCACAAGCTGTGTTAAAGTTGGTCAGTTGATGCACTTTCCCCTCCCCCTCCCTCGGACAGCCCCCCCACCCCCTCCACTCCCCAGAACAGAGCTCTGGTCAGATAAGGAGGGGCGAGGCCTCCACAGGGCGCTTATTCATGAATGTTCTGTGCTTGTTAGTAAAGTGCCCCGACTCACGACCGAGCACCAACAGGCTGGTCTCCTCACACCACACAAATCCACAACAGACCTGTTAGCAAAGGAGAGGGGGTCTGGGGAGACCCCCTGCAGTCTCTGCCCATCAGGGGAGCCCAGTGCAGCGGGGGCGGGGCATTCACACTGGCCCTCTAATTGTTTCACCGTCGACACCCCAGCCTCATGTCTGAGCTGTGAAGATGATGGCTTGAATTCTGTGTGCCATGTGCCCAAACACAAGCACTTGTGTGGGGCGCTTTCTGCTCCCCCACCCTGCTCGAAGCACAGGGATGCTGGCCGCAGCCCAGGGCGTGAAAGTTTAAGCCAACAAAGTCTGCGCCAGAAAATAATCCAGGGAGCAGAGGGTGTTGGGGGCCATGCCTTTAGGGGCTCCTGCGTCCCGAGCAGGCCCTTTGCGCACTGCAAAGTGCTTCACAGCACTTCGGAGGCCGCTCACTGCTGGGGGGGTGGGGGGAGGGGTGCGAGCCCTGCAACCACACACTCCTTATTGTCTGTGAAGGGAACACAGTAGGGGCGTGTGCATGTGTGCGCGTACCCGCCTGCGTGTACACACTTGTGAGTAGTCGTTTGCGTGTACACACTTGTGAGTAGTCGTAAACATAACGATATGTCCATGCCATTGTGTTCTTGTATAACGTAATCGGTGCTAATGTAAAGCGCTCGCATATATGCGGGTCGATTTCGCGCTATATAAAATATATATAAATACACACACACAGCACACGACTTCCCTTGCAAGACAATCTCAGTGAATGCGTCTCTCCTGGTGTAAGTAGCTTACACCCTTTTACACACACACGATCTTTACTGGACGTCCGTGCACTCACGTGCGAACCACACAGCATATTCTCAAATACATACATAGTAAGCAGTTAGTGATGCAATATTCATGTTATCGCTAGAGACGACTTTGATGTAAAGAGTCCTCTAGAATGTGTTTTTATTTCTATAAATGACGAAAGACGTTTTGGGGCTACTCTTCTCGGGTTCACTTTTCACTTTCATATCCGACTGGTACGGAAACATTTCATAGCACGTGCTTGTGTGTGAGTGCGTGCAAGGCCGGCCTTACTCTTAATATCTGCGCACAAAAGTCACCTTGCCTAGGTTTATTAAAATAATACACATAAAGCGTTATTTTATACATGCAAATATGACAGCGTTTAGGGGTTCATTGATTTCATATTTATATGTAAATAAAAGTACTATGTTTCGGCCTGCAGTCCGTGTACTATATATGTAAATTGTATATTTACACACACACACAAGTAAAACATGCACAGAGTGCAAAATACTCACACTGCTGTCTCTCTCACACTGCTGTCTCTCTTACACACCATGCTCTATCTAGGACACACACACTGCTGTCTCTCTCACACTTATCATATTTATCAATTGAATCGGTGGATGGCAAAATACACGTACACTAGGTGCTTGGAAATGGGTAGTGGGGATTTAATGACATTTGAGACAAGAATGGTTAACCCATAACATGTATACGCAGTTTAACTATTATTTTATGAATACTCTGATAGACAATGTAAACAAAACAAACAAAAAAACACACACAAAGGCCAGGGTTCAGCTATTTCATGCTGTCTGCGCATATTTTGCTAACCTCTATAAACATGTTTTTATTCAAATGATACTATAATCAAGGCACTGTGGTAAATTAAATTTACTTATTACCTCATTTCTGAATTTCTATGCTTAATAAATCATAATTTCTTGTCAATGCAAAGCGAGGAGTCCGTGGTGCTCAAATGAAGGAGGAGAAGACCAATAACTCGAGTTAAAGGGAGCGCTTCCAGCACCAAGCGGGCACAGGAGCAATCTCTCAAGTCCCTCTCTTTAAGTGGGGGTTCTTTATTTTCAACAGCAGAATATTTATACAGTCTTGGTCACGAGGCAAAATAGAGGAACAAACAGGTCGTGGCAGATAGAGGAACAAAGATTCAGCAAGAGGAGCAGAGTGTGAAGAAATGGGGGCGTGTCTTAGGCTTCGTGAGGGGACTTGCGATGTGAAATAGTCTGACAGTTGGAAGGGGAAGGCTTCCTCATTTGGGGGTTTGTGCTCGTGCTTCATGTCAGAAACATGAACCATCTCTGCGGGGGAGCAGGAACTCATGTACTGGTTTCCCGGACTTGGCAGAAACCACAGAGACAGATGGTGAAAATGAGGAAAACCAGGTGCAGGGGTGTCGTGCTCGTGCTCGGGGTCTTGGGACACCAAAGGGTGAATTAAAAACAAAATGGTGCCGGCTTTTAATGTGGGCAATTATTAATCGCGCAAAGGGGATCGCGCAAGGGGCATAATTAGATCGCGCAGAGGGCAGCGAAGGGGCATAATTATAGATTTTATTTCCACATTCCCTCCTTGCCCCAGAGTGTACCTACATTATATCTCAATTTGCATGAGATCATTTATACATTCTTGTAACATGATTCTTTCCCTTTCTCTCTGCTGGACAAGTGGTTTAGGAATGCATTTTGCAGCGCATAGACCGCATAGGGCAGGACCACATTGGATGCAAAGGCAGCATCCAGTTATTATCAGGAATATTATGCCTGCTGCTGACAGCAGTTGCCATCCCCAGGACGATATTATCTTCCAGAACCAGTCAGACCACGTCCAAGTGCCAGGTTCTTGATGTAAACTTACGGCTATCTTGTGTAATTTTGTTATGGCCGTGTATACAGATGGGGAATTATCAGGAATAAATATACAGCAGCTAGAGCCTATAATTTTACAGGCTCCGCCTCTGTCAGCCAAGATGATGTCAAGGACAAGGCGATTTTAGAGAGTAACCAATCGTATGGCAGACTGCTCCTGGGTTAAGCTCCCCAGGGCAGACGCCGTCTGGTTTACTACAGCCTCTAAGGTCCTTGTCAACCTGCGTATAAGCTTGCTGTTCTGTACAGGGCCAACAAAGAAGAAGAACCCTTTGTTAAAATCTGTATACTGTTCCCATGAGGTTTCCGTTTGGTCAACCAAGGAGGTATCGATCGTTCTTTTATGTCTGACATGGGGCACTAGGAGGTCTCTGTGGTAAGTGGATGGGGCCACAAAGACAGGGGGTAACAGGAATGCTATATAGCAAGTTCCCCCAGTTCAAGGGCAGCTGCACATAGGCCGTTTGGCCACAGATGAAATAAGTATGGCGAGATGCTAGAAATGAGGACTTTCCTCTGTCTTCAAAACTTATAGTGGTATGACAGTCACTGTGTCCTAATGGAACAGAGCCATTTTTCTGGATGCACAGGTGTCCTTTTACTGGTGAGACCGAGATGGAAGGGGAACCAGCATTCTTTTTAGGTTTGGTATTTAACATCTTGTAGGACATGGTCATGTTCCCTTGCTTGTATTCTTCACTTTCTAGGACTGTACCGGTCGCCTGAGGATCTCCCTCCTTATTAGGGTAACAGGCAGTATTGAGTACCTTGTTTAAATCCCCCAAGGCCACCCATTCTTGCATGAATTATTTCCGTCAGGGCAGGAGGTGGGGGTAGTAGCGTCAGCTGTTATTAGGGCGAACCAGGCTTCACAAGTTCCATTATAAGAGAATGGGAAAGAAAAAAGAGGCATCCCTCCCTTTTTCTGATGAGGTGGGATGCGGCCACATATCCAACAATTGGTGCTATTACTGGCTTGCTGAGTGTGGTGTAGCATCTGTATGAAGGTATTGTTTCGCAAGGCTAGTCTATGGGCTTGTTCATGAGGGGGTAGGTCGTGATAGGTGTGTTCCTGAGTGCTGTTGGGTGTATGAGAGGTGTGTTGTGTTGGGGGAAAAACAGTGTGGAGAATCCAACCAAGACACGTCATAACTGCCATGAGGAAAAATAATACTGTCAAACATATAATAGGACCATTATGTCTTTTTCTAGAGTTCATTTTTTTTTTCTCCCACATAGTCAAGGTGTTAAAATCCATTCCCATGCTCCAACCGCTTCACCACTGGACCGACGCCCAATGTACTTAATTAGCCAGAGTCCGAATGGCAGACCTTAACTTTGATTTGTAATCCTGTTGTGGGGTTAGTTCCAAAGGCAATAAAGATTGTTCAGTCACAATGTCAGTGGGATTGGCAGGGCCATCAGCAACAGTGTCTTTTGTCCAAAATGTTTCCGGCAGTGGCTTGCGTGGAGCCAGCCCTTCCTGCCCTCGACCTTCACTGCTGTCCGTGTTGTTAGTAGTACGAGTCTTGGCTTCTTCCACCTGGGCTGGAGGGGACTGGTCCGGTCGAAGCTCCTCACGAGGACCCAGTCCCCGGGTCGGATGGCGTGTTCTTCCGGGTTGGTTTTGTCAGGGAAGGTGGCAGCAACCTGAGAACGACAAGATTGGAGTGCAGACATCAAGGAAGCCAGGTAGTCAGTCAGCATAGTACTGTCAACATCAGTTATTCTTTTAGGCCTTGGCGTCCCCACATATTTGGTGGTCTGCCAAAGACCACTTCATATGGAGATAAGCCAGTTCTGGAATGGGCTACCATACGCATGTAGAAGAGGGCAACCGGTAAGGCTACCATCCAGTCCACGCCTTTGTCAGTGCATATCTTGGCCAATTTTGTCTTCAAAGTTTGGTTGTGCCTTTCTACTAGACCTGCTGCATGAGGATGTCTTACACAGTGAAACTTCCAAGTGTACCCTAACAGAAGAGACACTTGCTTCATGAGTTCAGAGGAAAAAGGTTGGCCGTTATCTGAGTAGATGACACGGGGCAACCCATACCTCGGAAAAAACTCTCTAACTAATTGTTTAGCAGTTGTCGTTGCAGTGTAATCTGGGACGGGATAGGCTTCTGTCCATCTGGTCAGAGCACACACTACAACTAGCACATACTTGTGACCTCTACATCTCTCCATCTGGATATAGTCCATCTGGAGAACTTCAAATGGATGGTCAGGGGTTGGAATCCTCCCTGTTCCAGCTTTGTGCCTTTTCCTGGGTTGAACTGATTACAAATCATGCACGTTTTAACTTTTTGTTTGGCTGCAGCTCTCAAATGTTTGTTGTGCCATATATTCTGTATGCTGTCTAACATTGCTTTTTCTCCCAGATGTGCTGGTCCATGTATGGTGTTTACCATAACTTGTACCATGGCATCCGGTAGAAACCATACTGCTCTTTCAGGTGTCATCCAGCCTTGATCTGTAAGGACCCCTCCTTTTTCCTTCCATTCTAGCAGTTCCTGTGGTGTGGCGTGACTTTGGACATCCTGGATGTCAGAAAAGGGGTCTCGTATTGTATATTGGCGGTGTGGTATACTTAATTCTGTGTTTGCTGCTAACTTGGCTGCACTGTCTGCAGAATCATTTCCTTTTGATATTTCATCTGTTCCTTTTGTGTGCGCTTTACATTTTAGCACTGCGATTTTCTCTGGTAACTGACTGGCCTCTAAGAGGGCAGTGATGAGTGTAGCATTCTGTATTCTGAACCCATGTGATGTGAGAAATCCTCTCTCTTTCCATAATGTACCGAAGTTGTGTACAACTCCAAAGGCATATTGTGAATCAGTGTAGATGTTAACTGACTTTCCTTTTGCTAAGTGACATGCTCGTGTTAGGGCTATGAGTTCTGCTGCCTGTGCCGACAGTATCTCTATCTTGTGTGCTTCTAAAGTGTCTGTACCATTTGTGACGGCATAGGCTGCTGCTAATTCTCCTGTGGGGAGTCTCATACATGAACCATCAACAAAGAGTGTCATTTCTGCCTTAGCAAGGGGAGTATCTTGTAAATCTGGTCTTGGTTTGGTCACTAAATCAATTATGTCAATACAATCGTGAATTTCTTCAGTAGGAGAGGTCAGTGGCAACAGTGTTGCTGGGTTTAAAATGTTGCAGCGTCTAATCTCAATGTGTGGCTGAAAAAGTGTCATCTCATATCCGGTGAGTCTGGCTATTGTCAGATGCTGTGTTTGTGTTCTGTTTAACAGAAGTTCTACAGCGTGTGGGACCTGAACTATCAGATGATGTCCCAATACAATAGAATCGCTTTGTCTAATAGCTTGTGCAGTAGCTGCTACTGATTTTAGACATGCAGGCAATGCTTGTGCTACTGGATCTAATGTGCTTGAAAAATAACCACATGGTTTATGTTTGTCTGCTTGAAGTTGGGTCAGAACTGATAGTGCTGTACCTGAGTTTTCTGTTACAAATAATGTAAAATCTTTGGTGTAATTAGGTGTTGCCAGCACGGGGGCTTGACACATAGCTTTTTAAGAGACTGAAAGGCTTGCGTGTGTTCATCTGTCCAGGGTAATTGTGGAGTAGCGCCAGCTTCGAGTGTTGTCAGCTGCACTAACGGTTTGGAAATGAGTGCAAATTGTGGGATCCACTGTCTACAATATGAGGTGAGACCAACAAAGGCTCGAACTTGTTTCTGTGTTGTTGGTTGTGGTATTTGTTGTATGAGTTGGATGCGTTCCTGTGTAAGCTGCCTACCCTCCTTTGACAGCAAGTGCCCTAAGTATGCCACTTGCTGTAAACAAAATTGGAGCTTACCAGGGGAAACTTTATGGCCATTTGCAGCTAGGAATTCTAGTACTAGTAGTGATGCTTCAGCACATGCTGCGTCAGATCTGGCCGTAATGAGGATATCATCAACATATTGTAGTATGGCTGTATCCGTGGGCATTTGAACAGTATCTAGTTGTCTTTTTAATGCTTGGCTATATACGCTTGGACTCTCTGTGAAACCTTGAGGAGCTCTTGTGAATTGGAAACTTCGTCCTTGTAAGGAGAAGCCAAAAAGGTATTGACTGTCTGGGTGAATAGGTATGCTAAAGAATGCGTTTTCAAGTCAATGACTGAAAAATGCGTTGCTTCCGCATCTATGGCTGTGAGTAGGGTGGAGATGTCTGGAACCACAGGGTGTTGTGGAACAACACATTTATTGAGCTCTCTCAAATCCACCACTAGTCTGTAGACAGGTGGTGTTCCTGGTTCCACTTTTTTATGAACTGGTAAAACAGGGGAATTGCAAATGTTAGAAGTTGTTTCCTTAATCACACCTGACTGTATTAGGTCCTGAATAATTAACATTAATGCTTGTTCAGCCTGAGGTGGAATTTTGTATTGCCTTATGCGTGGTAGTTGGGCTCCCTCTTTCAGTGTAACCTTGTGAGGTGTTATTTCCATACATCCTAATGTGGTGGAATCAGTGGCCCACAGGGTGTGTGGCAAATCTTTCAAACGCTCATCTAATTCTCTACTTGTGTAGTGGCCCTTGAAATCTCGCAGAAATAGTCTGACATCTGTAGGTGAGCAAACAATGACAGCTCCTAATTCTTTCAATGTTTTTATACCAAGCAAGTTTTCTGGACATGATTTTGTCAATATAAGATCTGTAGTTGTCATGAGGGGACCAACCTGCAAGGGCAGTGGCTTTGACGTGACGTTTGTCACAGGTTGTCCCGAGAAACCCAGAGAAATACTTTTTGAACCCGAGAGAGGAGCCTCTGGGACCTCTTGATGGCTTATTGTTGTTTTACTGGCCCCAGTGTCTAGTAGAAACTTCCTATCCTCCCCAAGAAGTCGGACCTCTATAAATGGACCTGTCTGATCTACTGGAATGGGGATTAGGGGCAGTTTGTCATCTTCTCTCTCTGGGCAACATCATGAGAAATCTGGGTAATATTCAGTGTAGGCGCTGTCTATAATATTCATTTGGGCCATTTGTGTTGTCAGTGGAACTGAAGGTGTTGAACTGTCTAGGGAATCATTCTGTTTTGGCTGATATGGGCGTGGCTGGGTCTTACCAGTAGCCAAATTGTGCTTTAAGACAGGGCAATCTTTAACGAAGTGTCCCATCTTTTGCAATAATTACAAGTGCTTTTTATATTTGTCTGGCTACTTGGTGTCTGTTGACGCTGGGGTGCAGTTTGGGCTACTAATGCTTTCATCTTTGTGTCTTTCATGCGTTTCTTATCATTTTCTTCTTCATCCCTAATGCGATTCTGGTGATATTGTAGCATTTGTAACACCTGTGGAGGTGTATGTGCTTGCCAGGTACTTTCTACTTTTAGTACTCTGTCCTTAATGGCTGGCAAGGCGTTATCTACTAATTTGGAAACAAACAGATGCGGGTAAGCTTCACTTGTTGGCGTAAGGCCGCTATTTACCGCAAAACACTTTTCAAGTCTAGTGTAATAATCTCCTATGTCTTCACCATGTTTCTGTTTGCAGGAGGAAATGGCATCCCAGTCCTCCTTTTTCACTGTTAGTAACTGTGGTAGCACCTTTAAAATAGTGCCAGGAAGTGCTTTTAGTTTGTCTCCTATACCTTGACCTGCTACTCTAGTATTTTCGTCATTCTGAAGTTCAGTCCATTTAATGTGTTCACCTGCTACTTCCCAATCTTTTTCTCTTAGTTTGTCATATATACCTGATGGCAACAATAATTTCAGAATTGCTGTGATATCAGAAAGAGTATATGTTCCCATCATTAATACATCTCCTAATTCCTTAAAGAATCCAGCAGGATCCTTTGAGTGGGAGGGAACCATCTCTTTCATCCTTAGTAACTCAAGTTTTGTCAAGGGTACATAAATGAAGAAGCGTTGTAGCGCGCCATTCGTGTCAGCTCTGGGGTGGACCTCTCTCATGGGGAACTGGCGTGTTTGAGGAAGTCTTATTAGTTGATCCACACATATTATGGGGAGATCTATATCCAGTCACTTTCTGGTATTTCTGTCTAAAATCTATAAATGTGTTAAGAAAAACTGAACTATTGTGGAGGAACATGTTATCAGCGCAGTCAGACAGAAAATCTTCGAGTCTTGGATCATGTTTAAAATGAGTGTCATTGAGTGTGATGAGATGTTGTACCATGTAGAGACTTGCTAATCTTTGATGTGAGCGTGGTAATGCTAGAAAAAGCTGGGCTATGAGATCATTGTCATATATCTTATATTGAGAGACCCATAGGAGTCGCAGTTCTAGCTATTTCCTCCTCCTCCGGTGTAAGCGGAGGTTCCTGGTCTAACCAGTAGTCTAATGCATTGGATGTATTTTCAAATAACTCATCTGTAGATGACCGTTCAGAGTGACCTTGGAGGAATGTAGGCGGGGGTGTTCGTGAATTAGGGGCGGAAGAACGAACGGGTAGGACTTTTTCAGTAGGTTCAGTAATTTCCTCCTCAAGTTTCTTATTCTCTTCATTTGTTTGCAAGTTTTGCAGAATACGGGTCACATTACGGGTGAACCTGTCTAGTGCATCATTTATAAGTTCTAGACTAGTGTGGTCGGATGCGGAATCTAATAAGTCAAAAAGTGAAACTGGTACATTTCTTTCCTCTGCTTGTATGTGTTTTATGAAACAGCAAAGGAGGAACCTATACATGTGCATTTTTACAGGGTGTGATCTTCTTGTAGTCATAGCGTTAATGGCTCGTGAGTTCTCTCCAGTACGAAGAAACTCAGAGGCCGCTTGAAGAAACGTGTCAATTGCTGGTAGATGTCTTATTTCTTCCCAGGAGTCATGAAGTATTTTACTTATTCGGCCCGCCTCCCCTGTGTTGCTCGGAGTCGGGTCATAGGGGCAGTCGGGAATTGTTTTACCTGGGTCTGGACCTACGGCACCCCCTTCTGGAGTGAGAGGTGGTGCGTTATGTTGTGAAAGGGGTGGCGGAGGCAGAGGGTGTTGAATGACTGGAACTTCATAGGGTGGTGGAGTATCTAAGAGAAAATTAGTAAAAGTATCCTCTGGTGGTGGGGCTGTAGGCTGTGCTGATGCAATGTTAAGGTTTTCAGGTGCAGATGGCAATACAGGATAAAAACCAGTAGAAATGGCTGATTGTTCCCTTTTATTCCTTTCACTAACTACTTCTTTCCCTATTTCTTGTAACTGTTCTTTCTTGGCCTGCTCTGACATTCTCTTACCCTTTTCAACTTTATGCAATTCCTTCTGTTGCCTCCTATGGGCTTCTTTTCTCCATAATTCTACTGAGTCACTCTGTGACTGGTGGACTCTCTTTTTCTTCCATAACTGTTCCTCTAATTTCATAATACACTCCGTATCAAAACTACCATTTTCAGGCCATCTATATCTGAGTTCTAGGTCTTTAGTATATTCTACCCATAGATCACAATAAATAAGTGCACCGACACCATGTTTGGCATACATGAAGTGTCCTGGAGTATCCCGAGGAGGAAGGGGAATTTCCTTCTCAAGAATACTCCTTTTGGTTGCCATCTTACGTATTTTCGAGAAAATAGGCATGATGGCAAGACTTTCAAAGATTTTAGAAGTGAGAAAAACATAAACAGAACAAATATCTTTACCGTACCCACGAAAGAGGTGAGTCCGTCTTTTATACTAGTTTAGTAGTCCTCACAAAATAAGTGAGAAACCCACAAAAACATGTATCTTTACCGTGCCCACAAGGTAGTGAGTCCGTCTTTTATACTAGTTTTAGTAGTCCTCACCAAAGATAGGTGAGAAACCAAAAACGCGTATCTTTACCGCCCCCACAAAAGCTGTGGGTTCGTTTTTATACTTTTCAGCAGTACTCACCGAAAAGTAACTGGAAGGCCTCTTGAAGATTTTGGGAAAACGCGGCGCGCAGTTTCAAGGTGGGATTTGTAGAACCTCGGACTCGTCTGCTTCGCAGGTTGGGCTTTGGTTCAGGACGTTCCGCTATTTCCTCACCGCCTCGTGTGGATGCTGGGCCGCAGTCGGTCCCCCTCTTCGCCTCGAGGAGTTAGCGGGAATTCCCCGCGTTGTGCACTTTTGAAGTCCGTCAACGGTCAGGAGGGGACAGTACCGGGTCCAATATCGCCGGCGCGTGGGGGAAAGGGAATGTCCCTGTTCGGGCGCCAATTACTGTGGTAAATTAAATTTACTTATTACCTCATTTCTGAATTTCTATGCTTAATAAATCATAATTTCTTGTCAATGCAAAGCGAGGAGTCCGTGGTGCTCAAATGAAGGAGGAGAAGACCAATAACTCGAGTTAAAGGGAGCGCTTCCAGCACCAAGCGGGCACAGGAGCAATCTCTCAAGTCCCTCTCTTTAAGTGGGGGTTCTTTATTTTCAACAGCAGAATATTTATACAGTCTTGGTCACGAGGCAAAATAGAGGAACAAACAGGTCGTGGCAGATAGAGGAACAAAGATTCAGCAAGAGGAGCAGAGTGTGAAGAAATGGGGGCGTGTCTTAGGCTTCGTGAGGGGACTTGCGATGTGAAATAGTCTGACAGTTGGAAGGGAAGGCTTCCTCATTTGGGGGTTTGTGCTCGTGCTTCATGTCAGAAACATGAACCATCTCTGCGGGGAGCAGGAACTCATGTACTGGTTTCCCGGACTTGGCAGAAACCACAGAGACAGATGGTGAAAATGAGGAAAACCAGGTGCAGGGGTGTCGTGCTCGTGCTCGGGGTCTTGGGACACCAAAGGGTGAATTAAAAACAAAATGGTGCCGGCTTTTAATGTGGGCAATTATTAATCGCGCAAAGGGGATCGCGCAAAGGGGCATAATTAG
Organism: Calotriton arnoldi; assembly: GCA_963921515.1. Classification (NCBI taxonomy): domain Eukaryota; kingdom Metazoa; phylum Chordata; class Amphibia; order Caudata; family Salamandridae; genus Calotriton; species Calotriton arnoldi. The sequence goes on along the minus strand of CAWUFW010002696.1, from coordinate 1,968,035 downwards.
ATCGCGCAGAGGGCAGCGAAGGGGCATAATTATAGATTTTATTTCCACAGCACACCAATTAAAATGTATGCATAATACAAATTACTGTGCTTCCAACAAGTTCCACAGAAAAAAAACAGACAGGCATGAAACGGGATGAAGTTTCGGGGCGGGGTACCCTCTATTCTTTTTCATTTTATGCACCCGTAAAGATCGCTTTTAAGCCTGGCGTGTCTCAAAGCAAACGCAGCCAAGGCGAAAGATTAAAAAGTGGGAGAGGAGGGGGAAGTGCTGGGAACAAGCGCCCTCGGAATGCCTGTGCGCCGCGGCTCGTCTGCTTCACAGCCGTCGTGAAGGCTTTTCTTATCTGCTTCTTAAATAAACAAGCAGATAAGAAAAGTCTTCACGACAGCCGTGAAGCAGGCGAGCCAGTCCGGATGGGCCGGACAAAAAAGAGAAAAGGAGGCACCCCAGAAAGCTTATTTCCAATGGCAGGCCACCGTTTACCATAAACGGTGACGCAAGCCAATGGAAATAAGGGGCGGGGCTTCAAGCCCTTTTCTAAAACTACTCATCTACAATAAATCTCGCCGAGCGAGCTGCGCATGTGCGCAGCAACGCTAGGCGAGACCTAAAAACAAAAGGCAGTGACAGCAGCTCAAGGGGTCTGGCCTACTGTGGCCCCTGAAACATCTATTTGTTCTGGAGCAGGGCCCGTCGCCTGCCCCTGACATTGGACAGACTTCCCAAGCCCGAGTTTATCTTTTTTTTTTTATCATTATTTTGGTGGTTTGTAAAGCACTGGTTGTCATTTTACGGTAGCATCTAGGCGCTAATGGTCAGGATTAGGGACCATTCTGTTCCATTGATCCCCAATTTTCACATAGCCCAGTTAATGTAAGCCCCTCTCACAACACTTGCACGACTCCTGAGCCGAAATACACGCTGCGCGGTCCGTTTCCAGACTGTCTGCGATACATAGAAAGACACGTTTTGCATTTTTTAAAGTTCTTCTGCTACTAACATTCCTTCTCCTGCTTCCCCATCCTGGTGGAACGGGTCCAAATTCACATTAAAGCGGCTCTGAGCTTCTGTTTGTCAAGTGAGCAGCAGTAAATATGTTTATATTATAAAGCGCTTTTACAAAGGGTCAGGGCAGACCTTCCCACTTGTTGGAAATTATACACAGCATGTAACAAAGTGTCCTGTCATCAGACAAGCGACTGACTCTACCCCAGCTGAGCTGGCCTTTCAGAGGTAGCGCCTGTCTGGAAAGAATTGGATTTCTCTTGGAGTCCCCTGTGGCTGACGCCATTACAACAACCGTGCAAGCCCACATCACGCCCCGACCAAATCTGGTGGCCCACGGTAAGCCCAACCAATAAATATTACTCTGGTGTCGAGGGGAAACCGTTCTGTCAGAAGGTAAGCCGAGAATCAATTCATGGCAGCAGATTCTATAGCATGGCGTGCTGAATGTAGCAAAGCACGTGTGGACTGCAAGTAAGACACTCAATAAGGAAAAGAGTGCGTACAGACTAAAATAAAGCATCCCAAGTAACAACTTAAGTAAAGGGGCCAGTCGCCATGGGAGGATCCTAATGAAGACAAGGCGGTACTGAGGCGGGACTAACAAGCCTATTAACCAATCAGAAGCCTGAATTCACAAAGGACAAAGACACAAGCCAATGACAAACATGGGTGGAGCTTCTACTCCGTACTCCACTACAACATGCTCGCTGACTCTAGGCTCGACCTAAAAACATCGGCACAATGTGGCAGACTGTCACAAGTGCTGGTGTTGACAATTATATTATATATATATATATATGCACAGACTGCTTAATTTGAGTTGGTAGTTTCCGGTGCTCGACACAAGCACTTATGACAGTCTGCCACATGGTGGCACTGTTTTTCTAATTTAGAGATGAGCACAACAACAGTTGTTTATTAATGTAATATACATTAAAATGACTAATAATGGCCACCCAAGCACTGGCGTAACAAAACTTGAGGGGGGCCCCCTGCAAGGTATGTGGAAGGGCCCCCTCCGGCCTCAATCAGAAGCTCTCCGGCAAGAGTATTGTGCTGAGGGGCCCCCTGGAGCTTGGGGGGACCCCGCATCACGGGGGCTGAGGGGGCCTGTGTAACATCACTGCACCCAAGCCATTCTTATGGGTTGATGTCCTGGAATAGTCTGAATTGTCACACTTGTAGGAGGATGATGGCTAGCAGTTGTGTCGGTTCTGTCATTGGCAGTGCCGGCAGGAGCAATGGGTACTGCAAGTTACACTGGCCTCCTGACGAGGGCCCTGGCAATTAATATATATTTGTTTTTTTGTTTTACAAATTCTGCACTATATATATATATTCACACAGTTTAGTCACTAACCCATGCATTCACTAAGATACGTTTAATCACTCACTTATAGACTCAGTCACGCACCTACTAAATCATCCATTCAGACACTTATACACCCACTCATTCTTCAATACACCTTTCCCTATATATATTAAACATATTTAAACTTTACAGAAACACAGAGTCACTGGATGATGTCATCAGTGATGTCATCAGTGATGTCATCAGTGATGTCATTTGAGATGTCATCAGTGATGTCATCAGTGATGTCACTGACCATGTCATGAGTGATGTAATATGTGACGTCATCAGCAGTGCATTGCGGGGGCGCGAGTTATAGTTAGCTGAACTAACTATAACGGGGGAATTTCTATGGTTTTGTACGAGTGAAATGTCCAACTAACTATAACTGTCCCTAAAACCTATGGTTTTTTCAGTGAATTTCTAAGGTTTTTAAATGCTAATTTCTAACTATAACGTGCCTGAAACCTATGGTTTTTTCAGTGAATTTCAAAGGTTTTTAAATGCTAATTTCTAACTATAACGTGTCTGAAACCTATGGTTTTTCAGTGAATTTCAAAGGTTTTTTAATTGCTAATTTCTAACTATAACGTGCCTGAAACCTATGGTTTTTTAAGTGAATTTCAAAGGTTTTTAAATGCTAGTTTCTAACTATGCCTACAGAGGTAGGACATGTGAAGAAAGAAGAAAAACGCACAGAAAGAAGCAAAAGAAATGCAGAAAGAAGCAACAGAAGTCCATAAAGACGAAGAAAAGAGCAGGAAGAAGCAAGACATGTGCAGAAAGAACCAACAGAGGAGCAGAAAGAGGCCTTGTTGCAAAATCATCCTGTGCCCACAACTTTTTCAGACGGGTACTGGTGGTAAATGACTCGGACTAACCAGGCCTAGAGCCAGTGCTATGCTAAAAGACACTTAGAATACAGTGAAAACACCTACATACATTAGGGAACACTATGCGTTGGGGTACCCCTGTGATTAGCATGACCTCCTCTGTAAGGCCCTAGTACATAATAGGGCAGGGGATTAAAACTTCCTCTTAAAACGTGCCCCGGGCGCGTTTGCACAGTGGTGAAGGGAGGGGGGCCTGAGGTGACATGTGTGCAAACAAGCCCTGTGGCCGTTTTAAGTTGGGAGATTAAGTCCCCTTGAATCCTGAGGGTCCCTGGGGTCTAACTAGCCCACTAGGTACCTCCAGCAAGTGCCACAGAGCTGCGTTGCACAGAGGTGTAAAAAGGGGCGTGGCCTGGACCACGTTGGGGACCGTGGGGGGAGCCCCAATGCCCTCACGGTCCCGCCGGCTCCCCGCGTCCTGCAGGAGCCGGCATTGCTTTTCCACATGGGGAGCTGCTAACATGCAGCTCCCCTTGTGGAAAAGCAATCTGCTTTAGATTTTGGAAGAGAGAGCAGGTTTCCTGCTCTCTCTTCCAAAATCCATAGCAAACAGCAGTGTCCCGGGGTGGGCACCCCGGGACACTGCAGGAGCCGACCCTGGGGGTGGCGGTCCCCAGGGCCATCACAGGCTCTAGGAGGGGGGCCGCGCAGCCCCCCTCCCTTCACTTGCACAGCCCCGGGGAGGTGGTGGTCCCGCGGGGCTCGGGGGTCCGTTACGGACCCCCAAATTTACATTCTTAGTGCCCCAGGGAGGTGGCGGTCCCCGGGGCGTGTGCGGGGGCTCGAGCCCCCCCACACAGGTTATTTTCTTTTTTTTTTTAAAAGCCCCGGGGGGTGGCTGTCCCTGGGGCTGCGGGGGGGCCGTGTGCCCCCCGCAAATATTCATGTAAAGCCCCGGGGGGTGGCGGTCCCCGGGGCTTAGGGGGGCCTTGGAGGCCCCCCTCTCATTAAAAAAGAAGCCCCGGGGGGTGGCGGTCCCTGGGGCTGCGGGGGGACTGCGTGCCTCCCTGCAACTCATAATAGAAGCCCCGGGGAGGTGGCGGTCCCCGGGGCAGTGTGGGGGGGATTGGGGCCCCCCCACACATTTTTTTTGTCACTGCCCCCGGGACTTGGCCCACCTGGGGGCTAATTATTAATGAAGCGCGGGAGTCCGCGCTTTGTTTCTTTTTATTTTCTCGGCCGGATTCGCGCACCCAGCGCGAATTCGGCCGTTTTTTTTTTTTTTTTAATGCTTTTTGGGGCCCTGGCCTAGGGCGTCAGGGTGTTTGTACCCTGCCCCCTTTTCTTCTTTTTCGGGTTTGTTTTTCTGTTTTCTTGTGACACGGTAGAACCGAGTCACAAGATGGCTGCCAACACTTCCTGGTTTGGAGTGTTGACAGCCAATTAGAATCAAGCTCGTGGTCAAGAGGGTCCGCGGATCCTCCGTGCCTCTAAATATCGAAACTTTTATTTGCCACAGTGGGTTTGGAAAATGTCACACTACCTCTGCGCTGCATATTCAACCAAGAAATGGACCTTGCTGCAGGTATTTGGCAAGCAGCGTGTAAGGGCAGGATGGTCGTGTTGCAGGTTGAATATGCAGCGCAGAGGTAGTGTGACATTTTCCAAACCCACTGTGGCATTTTAAAGTTTGAATATTAACACTGTTATGGAGCAGCTCACTGCAGCTGAATTGAGGCACTACATATTCCAGCAGGCTCTGGGTGAGCCAACGCCCACTGTGGCAGGTGTAAATGATTAAAATGAGGCCAGTGCTCCACACAGTGTTTAACCAAGCCTCTGAAGAAATGCTCGAGGAGCATGAAACGCGTCAGGCAGACAAGTTTTCTTGGACATTGTTTTTCATTTCTCTGCGCTGTTTCCTGCATTAAAAAACGAAAAATTACCTACCTGTGAGTTGGCTCTTCCAAATGGGGTGCTTTTTGACTTGGATTTATAACGGCCAATCCCGGTCGTGGAGGAGCCCCACCACAAAGAAATGGACCTTGCTGCAGGTATTTGGCAAGCAGCGTGTAAGGGCAGGATGGTCGTGTTGCAGGTTGAATATGCAACGCAGAGGTAGTGTGACATTTTCCAAACCCACTGTGGCATTTTAAAGTTTGAATATTAACACTGTTATGGAGCAGCTCACTGCAGCTGAATTGAGGCACTACATATTCCAGCAGACTCTGGGTGAGCCAACGCCCACTGTGGCAGGTGTAAATGATTAAAATGAGGCCAGTGCTCCACACAGTGTTTAACCAAGCCTCTGAAGAAATGCTCGAGGAGCATGAAACGCGTCAGGCAGACAGATTTTCTTGGACATTGTTTTTCATTTCTCTGCGCTGTTTCCTGCATTAAAAAACGAAAAATTACCTACCTGTGAGTTGGCTCTTCCAAATGGGGTGCTTTTTTACTTGGATTTATAATGGCCGATCCCGGTCGTGGAGGAGCCCCACCACAAAGAAATGGACCTTGCTGCAGGTATTTGGCAAGCAGCGTGTAAGGGCAGGATGGTCGTGTTGCAGGTTGAATATGCAGCGCAGAGGTAGTGTGACATTTTCCAAACCCACTGTGGCATTTTAAAGTTTGAATATTAACACTGTTATGGAGCAGCTCACTGCAGCTGAATTGAGACACTACATATTCCAGCAGGCTCTGGGTGAGCCAACGCCCACTGTGGCAGGTGTAAATGATTAAAATGAGGCCAGTGCTCCACACAGTGTTTAACCAAGCCTCTGAAGAAATGCTCGAGGAGCATGAAACGCGTCAGGCAGACAGATTTTCTTGGACATTGTTTTTCATTTCTCTGCGCTGTTTCCTGCATTAAAAAACGAAAAATTACCTACCTGTGAGTTGGCTCTTCCAAATGGGGTGCTTTTTGACTTGGATTTATAATGGCCGATCCCGGTCGTGGAGGAGCCCCACCACAAAGAAATGGACCTTGCTGCAGGTATTTGGCAAGCAGCGTGTAAGGGCAGGATGGTCGTGTTGCAGGTTGAATATGCATCGCAGAGGTAGTGTGACATTTTCCAAACCCACTGTGGCATTTTAAAGTTTGAATATTAACACTGTTATGGAGCAGCTCACTGCAGCTGAATTGAGACACTACATATTCCAGCAGGCTCTGGGTGAGCCAACGCCCACTGTGGCAGGTGTAAATGATTAAAATGAGGCCAGTGCTCCACACAGTGTTTAACCAAGCCTCTGAAGAAATGCTCGAGGAGCATGAAACGCGTCAGGCAGACAGATTTTTTTGGACATTGTTTTTCATTTCTCTGCGCTGTTTCCTGCATTAAAAAACGAAAAATTACCTACCTGTGAGTTGGCTCTTCCAAATGGGGTGCTTTTTGACTTGGATTTATAACGGCCGATCCCGGTCGTGGAGGAGCCCCACCACAAAGAAATGGACCTTGCTGCAGGTATTTGGCAAGCAGCGTGTAAGGGCAGGATGGTCGTGTTGCAGGTTGAATATGCAGCGCAGAGGTAGGGTGGCGGTCCCCGGGGCTTGGGGGGGCCCTTAGAGGCCCCCCATACATAAAATAAACCCCCCCCCAGCATGCCCCCGGGACTTGGCCCACCCGGGGCAAATTACATCGAGCGCGGGAGACCGCGCTTCGATTTTTTTGCAGGATGCGCGCACCCTGAGCGCATCCTGCCGATTTAAAAAAAAAAAAATGCTTTTGCCCAGGGGGTCCTTGTGGGACCCCTGAGCAGGCCTAGGGGTTAGGGTGTTTCTACCCTGCCCCCTTTGTGCGTTTTGCGCACTTGTTTCTTTTTTTTCTCGGCCGGATCCGCACACCCTAAGCGCATCCCGCCGATTTTTAAAAAAAATGCTTTTTTCTGCCCAGGGGTCCTTGTGGGACCCCCTGAGCAGACCTAGGGGTCAGGGTGTTTCTACCTTGCCCCCTTTTGCGCTTTGCGCACTTGTTTCTGTCCCTCGGTTCTACCGAGGGACAAAATGGCTGCCAACACTTCTTGATTTGGAGTGTTGACAGCCAATTAGCATGCAGCTCGTGATCGGGAGGGTACGCGGATCCGACGCGCCCATAGATATATATGTGATTTTAATTGTGAATTTCTCAGGAACTACTGAACGGATTTACACCATTTTAGCAAAAGGCACCAGTCTGAACCAAGGGCTACCTCTTTGCCAAATTTGGGGTAATTCCGTTCAGCAGTTCGAGCTGTAGCTGCGACTAAAGGTTCCTATGGAAAAATGAATGGGGAAAACGCGTTTTGGGACCCCCTTTTTCTCGGCCCCGCTTGACGTATCACCCCAAGACTTTCAGGGTAGGAGCGGACCGGAGCGCCCCAACAAGTTGGAAGCTTTCGCGAAGATTCGTCAACCGGCGCCAACGTTATTGCAAATAGAATGTCGCGGATTTCCTATGGATAATAGGTCCTAACTATAACTATCTACTGGCGACCGCCAGTAGATAATATATATATATATATATATATATATATATATATATATATATATATATATATATATTTATATATTTAAAATGCTTAAAATGATAAATTACTAAACAAGTGTGCTGTTAACTAGAGTTTGAATGCAGCACCTTTTTTACCACTATTTTATTATGACAAGCCCATTTATACACAAGAAGCGTGCACAGGAGGGACAACCCTGGGAGCCCTGTTTATAAAATGTGATTACCCCATCAGTGCTTTCCAGCAAGTATCAAACTATATAAGTACCAGCTCATACATATGTACACAAATCAATAGTTTATGAAGTGTAAAAAATAATATATTAGGCAGTCCAAAAAAGGTTAAAAATATTAAGAGACATTTAGATTTTTACATTTTAATATAGTTAGTTTCAGTCAGGGAAAGGGCCAGGGTGAAAGAGAGGTTCAAAGTTGGATATGTGTTAAAGAAAAGATTAGTGTTAAGGAAGAGTAAGGGTTAGTTTTATGTAAAAGGGTACAATTAAAGAATAGAGTAAGAGCTAGTATAAGTGTTATGGTATGTGTTACAGATAAGGTCTGGTGGAGTGGCTGTGTTGCTCTCCACAGTAAAGGGAAAACTTGGTTCAAACTGTGCCCTAAATTATAAATATTAATAGCGAAAAGAATTAAAAATGTACGATTTCAAATTTAATTTTACACTTTGTCCAGTTGATCACCAATCACTCCCTCCCTCAACCCCCTCTATGAACTCAACTACCACTAATGAGCTTTTTCCCATGTATGTCACAGGGACATGCGCATAGCTAGGGCTAGGAGGTTAGAGCAATGTTTTAAATATCTTCACCCCCCTTTTAACTCAAATTGATTTTTCCTGATTTGTGTTTATTCATGCACATGGACTCGATTATTTTCATGCAGATTCTCTGTACATAAAATCCTTTCTATAAATGTATGCAGGTATGTACCTGAGATAAGTAAAAAATTGCAAAGCTACCTGTAGCGTAACTGAACAGCGGACACGTACTCGATGTGACGACCAATGATCGTTGACAAGAGCCGTGGTGATAGAATTCCTAATGGACGTGCAAGAAATACTCCTCAAAGAGATGTGTCTTCAAGGGTAGGAGCTGTTCTGCTGTTGATGGAGATGTGATTCCAGATCCTGGGAGTAGAGGCAGAGAAGGCCCGTCATCTCGTCTTTTCATTTTTGCATTTCTTCATCTCTAATATGGCAATGTCCAGCCTCCTCCTTTGGCACTCTCTGCCTGAGCTGGTAATTTTCCAAGCCAAGCATGTAGGAGTAGCATTTCTGAAGGCCTTGTGGGACATGCAGTTGGTCTTACAGATGATGCTCTTGGTGTAAGACTTTTTGCTCTGTCTTTATTTCTATTTTGTCGGGGTTTGGCTTTTTAATTTTGATTTTGTTTATCGGATAGCATTTGTTAGAGGTTTGTTTGGAGCTGTGTATTTGTGTATATAGGGAGCTGCACCATGCTGCACATATGTGTAATATCACAGTTGTGTGTTCAGTGAAGAAAGTTGATTGTCACTGAAAATAACATTTATCACTTGAGAGGATCCAAGGGATCGCTTTTTTTTTTAAAGCCCTGTGTGGGAATTTGCGTCATATCCATTAGGACTAGGTCGTCTGCGTAAAGCAGGCAAGCCACATGATGCCCACCTATCTTAGGTGAGGTGAGGAGGCCGCTACCTCACTCAGGGTCCTCGGCAGGTCACTCAAATACAATGCAAATAGGGTTGGGGCTGAAACACGTCCTTGTCGTAAACCATTCCTTAACATGATCTTCTCTGTTAATGTTCTGCCACTATTGAGTTCTACTCGGGCTCAATTACCCCGATGAAATTCTTTTAAAATACTAAGCAGGCCTCTCGGAATATATAGTCTTTCCAGGTTTTTCCATAGAATCTCTCGATTTACAAAGTCAAATGCGGCTCGGAAGTCAACAAAACAGCAAAACTTTGAGAAGTAAGAATGACAAAATGTGCTGAGCGACAAAGTCTTTGGGTCCACAGGGTTTTAGAGGCCTGGTTCCAGATTATGGAAAAGGTAAGGGATTCTGGGCACGCATGCTCAAATACAGAATCACAGAGGGGGATTTAAGCGTTTACTTGCTGTCACAATTTCAGCTATCTGCACGAGTCATAGGAATACAACATGTTCCCTCTTGCTAATCACATCTTCTGCTAGTACAGGCGCCTGCATAGGTCACGGGCAAGGGGGCACGAATGGTATTTATGTGGTGGAAGAATCTAGATGGGCTCAAGGACAGGGCTTCCATTGACAAGTACTCTAAGCGGAAGCCAAAGTGTGTATTGAATAGAGATCTCTCTATCCCGCCTACTTCACCCAAAGAATGCTTAATTCATTCACTTATAACATTATTGGCTAACGGAACGTTATTGATCTAGGTCATACTGGGTTGCTATTATATATTATGAATATCTAACTTCTTGAATATGTTAATAGTGGTCACCCAGTTACCAAACTCACTTCTCATACGGTAAAAAGAGTAATACTTGCCTGGTAAAATGGAGCATGCATGGGGAACACCCTGACTAAACAACACCCTTCACTAATATATGCCACACTCTACCATCCAACACAGCACAGAATACCAAGCATGCACCCAGCAACAGCACCGATACGTCTTGCCGTTGGTTATCACCATAGTTTCAACTTCACTTCTCGGCATGACACAGCACCCACCAATGTCCATCAGCACCTATTACATATAATTGCTGACAAACATCCAACACAGCACATAGGACAGAATACCAAGTATGGTGGCAATCACCACGATGCCAACAGCTCTTCCTAGCATGACACACCACCCATCTATAACCCACAGCACACAATAGACGTAATTAGTTACCAACGTGCAAAACAGACTAGATACATCCTACAGTCACCATCACAGTATGTACCAACACTCAGCGCAAAAAACAACCCATGCCCAATCTGCCCGGTGATGGCATGGCTATGATGGCCATGATGGTCAAGCAATGACTTAAACCCTCCAAACACACCTCTTTGACCCTACAGGCCAGGGAATAGACACAGCCACCAAACCCAGAGACCGAGGAAACATACTACCCATGATAAACAAGACACCAACTCCAGGGTGGGCTGTGATGGAAACATCTGAGCGTTTTGGAAAGTCAGCATGCCAAGGGCAGAACGTGATAATAAAACCGCAAATAACAAAATATCCAATCACACCAGGTTTTCACACCTTTTATTTGTGCTGTTTTAAAATACTGAAGCGTACAAGGCTATATCTTTCAAAATGCCACAGACTTCGACTTCAGGTGACATTTAAAAATAGCTTTACAGCGACTTTAAACTAGACTTGCAAAGGCGACCAGCCAATCTTCTGAGCTTGAAAAACATGAAGGTATGAAAAAAAGAATATTTTCATTCACAAACAGCATTAAGAAGCTGGTCCTTTTCCACGAAGCACAAGCCATCACTTTAAGTAAGCTACCAGGCGCAGTGCATGAAGGGAAATTCCCTGTGAATGTCTGATCTTCTGGGAGCTCACAGGCCACCAGGATATGCGAGGTGCTGAGTGAGTGGGTGGACGCGAGATGCACAGCTGCAGCATCCAAAATAGATACATTGGCAACATCCGAGGTTGCTGCAGGCTGCTAGGCAACGGCAGTTGCCATGGAACCTACAGGTGACTAGTATCCCTATGAAGACAGGCATCTTCGAAGGGATGGAGAATTTGCAAGGAAGCATCTGGGTGGGAGTTGGAAATGAGATACTATATATATATATATATATATATATATATATATATATATATATTCACTGAAAAAACCATAGGTTTCAGGCACGTTATAGTTAGAAATTAGCATTTAAAAAACCTTAGAAATTCACTGAAAAAACCATAGGTTTCAGGGGCGTTATAGTTAGTTGGACATTTCACTCGTACAAAACCATAGAAATTCCCCCGTTATAGTTAGTTCAGCTAACTATAACTCGTGCGCACCGCAATGCACTGCTGATGACGTCACATATTACATCACTCCTGACATGGTCAGTGACATCACTGATGACATCTCAAATGACATCACTGATGACATCATCCTTGTGATAGAGTGGCAGACCTCCTCTCACCCTAATATAACCTTTGATACACACACTCAAAAATACAAACTAACATTTTCAAAACAATGGACATACCAATACCAGTTACAACACACCTATTCAGTAATTCCAAGATCTACACACACATCCACTCATTCACCAACAGTCCCTATACAGTCACTCATACATGTACTCACTCATCATATGTACTCATACACCTATACATCCTGTTACACACCGCCACTCATCCATAGAGTTACTCACACACATAGTCACACATGCAAACAAAGTATCAAACATCCATTTACTTGCATATACAGTTATACACACACTACCACACTTACTTCTACAGAAACTTACACATACTTACTCTCTTAAACAATCACTTATAGAAACACCTACTTATTTGTACAGGAACTCTTCCAATCTCTCACTCTCACATATACTCACTTATATACACCAATACTCACATATACTAGTTTAAAACATATGTAGTTACTCATAAAGACACTATTGAGACAGTCATTCACCCTCTAACACACCCATACACATACTCATCCACCTATATAGTCCTGCACACATGCTGTCTTCAACACATACAAACAGTGAGTCACTCATTCATGCATCTATGCACTAAGTAATACCCCCACCGAACCATACAGACACTCAGACACTCATACTGATAATCAAAAAACCAACTAATAACCCATATAGACACTCATGTAGCTACTCACCAACCCATGCAGCCACTTATACACAAAGTGAGAGACTGATACAGATATTTTCATATTTAAACATTACTCACTAACCCATGTATTCACTAAGATACACTTAGTCAGTTATACAATCAACTTTACAAAAAAATCATCCATTTAGACACTTATATACCCATTTATTCTTCCATCGACCTTGAGATATACATATATAAAACATATTTAATTTTCAGAAAAACACACATTCACTGGATGATGTCATCAGTGATGTCATCAGTGATGTCATTTGAGATGTCATCAGTGATGTCATGAGTGATGTCACTGACCATGTCATGAGTGATGTAATATGTGACGTCATCAGCAGTGCATTATGGGCGCGCGAGTTATAGTTAGCTGAACTAACTATAACGGGGGAATTTCTATGGTTTTGTACGAGTGAAATGTCCAACTAACTATAACGCCCCTGAAACCTTTGGTTTTTTCAGTGAATTTCTAAGGTTTTTAAATGCTAATTTCTAACTATAACGTGCCTGAAACCTATGGTTTTTTCAGTGAATTTCTAAGGTTTTTTAAATGCTAATTTCTAACTATAACGTGCCTGAAACCTATGGTTTTTTCAGTGAATATATATATATTTATTATACTATGTATACATGTGAAAATGTCTCGGTCCCCTGTTTGCCTCGGTGGCACGGAAAAAATGGGTGGAACTGACGTCAGCACGCCGACTAGGTCCTCTTATGGCTCCGATGACGTCATACGGTGTCACGAGCGGAGCCGTGCTTGTTGACGTGGGAGAGCTAGGAAAGAATTTCCGTGGAATGCTGGTGCAGGGGATATTCCCCTAAGTGTTCAGGCTAGTCCTTTGGGAGCAACTGTTTATGTTGCCACTCCAGAAACCGAAACCAGTGATCCGAGGGCAGAGGCCCTGCAGATGGCACACGAGGTGGGGTGCCCAGTCGTGTGCACCGGCGGGGCAGCGAAGTGACAAGCACCACAACCCACAAAAAGGTAACGAGGGCACTGAATAACACAGGATCTTCTCTTTGTATCTGGCAGGAACAACGAAGTTAAAATGCCCTAGTACCAAAATGTAGAATTAGTGCTACAACGGTCTTCAAGAGGACCTGCGATGCCGCTTCTGCCTCCCGTACCCTGGAGGCGGCACATGGGTCACGCGGTACGGTCATACTGCGGTGGGATGCACACTCGTTGACCTCTCATGGCACTGCTCCACACTTCAGGGAGGACGCTTTCCATTAGCTATGTTTTCTGATGACATGTCGCGCCGGCCCCGTCCAACAACAGAACTCCTTTAGATCCAAACAGACTCTTCCACTCTCTCACCGGAAGTGAAACCAGGCCACGCGGACACTTTCACAATACAACAGCCGGGAATGCACTTTTCGGTAAAAAAACCACATTTCTTCCTCCTAATTAATCAAATAAACGTCTCACTGAAGAACAGGGGCCAGCTTCGATCGGTAAACAGCCGTTACAACGACTTTTTACTTTGCGATACCATTACAACGCATGCATTACCACGCATGCGTTGTACATCACGAAGTCATTACTACGCATTTTTTTAGAACGCATGGTCATTTACCACGCATGGATTTACAACGAATTTTGTTGTAAAGGTATGTATGGTAAATGACCATGCGTTCTAAAAAACATGTAGACGATCCATGTTGTTGTAAGGAAACAGAGGCTGTTCCGTTTCCTCACAACGACGTGCACCGCCCCTCAGAGATGACGTGAAGCAGGAACCACGAGGAGAGAGGAACCGTGAGGAGTGAGAGGTAAGGGGGATTGGGCATGGGGTGGGGGTTTCTTTTCTAGGGTTTAGGGTAGTGCAGTGGTGTTTGGGTGGTGTAGGGGGTCGTGCTGGGGTAGTGTTTTAGGGTTTAGGGTAGTGCAGTGATGTTTGGGTAGTGTAGGGGTCGTGCTGGGGGTAGTGTTTTAGGGTTTAGGGTAGTGCAGTAGTGTAGGGGGTCGTGCTGGGGGTAGTGTTTTAGGGTTTAGGGTAGTGCAGTGGTGTATGGGTAGTGTAGGGGTCGTGCTGGGGTAGTGTTTTAGGGTTTAGGGTAGTGCAGTGGTGTTTGAGTAGTGTAGGGGTCATGCTGGTGGTAGTGTTTTAGGGTTTAGGGTAGTGCAGTGGTGTTTGTGTAGTGTAGGGAGTCATGCTGGGGGTAGTGTTTTATGGTTTAGGGTAGTGCAGTGGTGTTTGGGTAGTGTAGGGGGTCGTGCTGGGGTAGATTTAGGTTAGTGCAGTGATGTTTGGGTAGTGTAGGGAGTCGTGCTGGGGGTAGTGTTTTAGGGTTTAGGGTAGTGCAGTGGTGTTTGTGTAGTGTAGGGGGTTGTGCTGGGGTAGTGTTTTAGGGTTTATGTTAGTGCAGTGGTGTTTGGGTAGTGTAGGGGTAGTGCTGGGGTAGTGTTTTAGGGTTTAGGGCAGTGCAGTGGTGTTTGTGTAGGGAAGGGGTCATGCTGTGGGTAGTGTTTTAGGGTTTAGGGTAGTGCAGTCGTGTTTGTGTAGTGTAGGGGGTCGTGTTTTAGGGTATAGGGTAGTGCAGTGGTGTTTGGGTAGTGTAGGGGGTCATGCTGGGGTTAGTGTTTTAGGGTTTAGGGTAGTGCAATGGTGTTTGGGTAGTGTAGGGGGTCATGCTGGGGGTAGTGTTTTAGGGTTTAGGGTAGTGCAGTGGTGTTTGTGTAGTGTGGGAGGTCATGCTGGGGGTATATTTAGGGTTTAGTGCAGTGGTGTTTGGGTAGTGTAGGGAGTCGTGCTGGGGGTAGTGTTTTAGGGTTTAGGGTAGTGCAGTGGTGTTTGGGTAGTGTAGGGAGTCGTGCTGGTGGTAGTGTTTTAGGGTTTAGGGTAGTGCAGTTATGTTTGGGTAGTGTAGGGTGTCGTGCTGGGGTAGTGTTTTAGGGTAGTGCAGTGGTGTTTGGGTAGTGGAGGGGGTAGTGTTTTAGGGTTTAGGGTAGTGCGCCCAACCAGCCACAATATCCGTGGGCAAAGGGGATCCTGACTCTTTGGAACGCTCCGTCAATTGAATAATTTGGGTCAAGGGCCCTACCACATCAAAGACCTATCAATTCCTTTCTTGGGATCCCTCATGTACTTGGAGAAAAAGGTACATAGTTTCTCATCAATTTCAGGTGTGTGTGCCACCTTCCCCTTCAGTGAGGGCCTGGGGCATTCTCCCCTCATCCTATTCCTGACCTCCCTTTCAAGGGGTTGATGGATTTTCCCCACCACATACTCTGCCACTTTGGCGTCAGGTGTCCACTCTGCCGACCTAGGATGGTAAATTTGGGTAGGCTCGAACATGTCCGAGTGGACCCCGTCCCCAACTGGGGACTGAGAGGAGTGGGACTCTGGACGCCAGGGACGCCCGAGTCCTTATCCTCATCGGAGGAGAAATCGTCCTCCGATACACCCTCTCCCTCTAAGGGAAACCTGCCGTCGGGGTCTACAATAGTGGTGACAGTGTCGCAATTTTCTCCGGGCCCCTCCTCCTCCCGGCAGGGTGCATGTTTTAGCGTTCGCGCACTCTTGAGGAAGGTCTCCGTAAGTTTATCAAATCCTTCCAAGTGCCCCGCGTTATGCTTAACGGCACTTTTATTCCCCATCGGTGAGCTACTTGGACCCGCCACCACCAGATCTGGGTCACTGAACACCCCAGGGATGCTTTTCGCCAGCTTATCAACCTGATCCCTAAGAGGAGCCAGCGCCCTAGAAATAGCCAGTGAGAGGGCTTGGTCCACTGCTGGAGGGAGAAGTTGGGGGGCCATTCCTCCTCCACTTCCTGATAGGAGGAGTAAAAATGGTCTTCTGGAGAAGACATGATAGCAGAGGGTGTGAGCACAGAACAAATGCCCTTAAAATCCTTAAGACAGCCCCCTCGCCGGTGCTCCAACAGCTGGGCTTTCCCCGAAGCTGTTATAAGAATAGACTGAGGCGCAATACCAATTACCACCACCAGGTGGCGCTGGTCACTAACGTGGCCGTGTGGGGAAATCACTGCGTAGCGGTGTCAAAATTAGGCGAGGGTTGGTCGGGAATCAAGCGGACACTAAAGGAGTGACCGGATTCCCAAACGCGCGTAAAGACCAGCGGGAGCGCTCGACGGAGCTGCCTCGCTCGGACCAGACGCGCCTGACAGGATCTCACTGCGCGCAGCGCACACAGCGGGAGAAACTGCGAGGGGGAGAACGCGCTCGGGCAAGAGCCTGCAGCGCAGGGAATATGAAACAATACCAAGGCAATAATGCTAATAACGTGCACAAGAAACCGCTATACAAACAGCAACAACGTCAGATTAAGCCAAGAATGTAAGGAATGCACTTAACTGACGACCAGTGAAGAAAGAAGAAGCGGAAGGGACGACACGATATTATATACGATGGACTGTGATATGATTGGACTATAGTTGCCTTGGAGACTACCCTCCTAATGGTTCATGGGTTGTGTAGTCTTTTGTTTAATGATTGTTGTGTTACGTTTTCTTTGAACTGCTATGCAAATAAAGTGAGGAAAGATATGCATAATCCTCGCCTCCGTCCTGCCATAGAATTCATTAAACTTTATTTGATCTGATTTAGAAATATAGATCATAAAAGTGTACATAAAAACAGTAAATCCTCTTTCCTAATACAATACAGTGAGAATTAATTAAAACCAGTAGGTAAAAACGGGTGTTACAAAGCCCAGTTCAGAGCAACTTCAGGTTAACAGAATCGTAAAGTTCAATGTTTCGCAAGATCAATCTCATGTACTTCGTGCAAAATACGCAATAAGGGGTCCAAGTAAGATGTAACGCTCCAATACCTGACCAGTTTGCACTATATAAAACTGCAGAAAAACTAAAAATAAAAAGTGTTTTGCACACTTCTGTCATTGGGCTATATGTGGGCTACATCTGGGTGATATTTGTGCTACATTTGGGCTCTTTTTCTCTGGTGGCCATCTTGGGAGACTTATTTGTTATGAAGTTTCCAAATTTCGTCATTTACTGCAGTCTCCTCAGTAGGAAATGCTTTCAGTTTTTTACTTTGATTCCATCAAGAAGGCATTCAGATGTGTCACACATTTGCCATAAATTCAGAATGTTAGCACTCTAGTTGTTCATTAGATCACTGTAGTAAAGCTACTGCTCACCAGGGAGTTAACTGGAAGTCTACTGCTGGTATTGAAAGTGATTGTTTCAGTCTGCATGTCAGAATTTTCTAATGAAATAGAAGAGGATTTGAGATCTCACTTAAAACATGCCCTAAATTTTCTTTCTGCAGCACTAACCATAATTTCTATGGCAAAATGAACCCCCTCATTTTGTTCCTTTTTAAATTAAATGTTTTAAGTGTTACCAGTTTATTCCAATCAAGATGGCTTCAGGTGTGCCATACTTTTGTCATAAGTAAGACTGTTAGCGCTCTAGTTGTTCTTTAGAACACTCTGGGAAGCTGCAGTAGAACACAAAGGCATCAACTGACAGGCTGCTCCTGTTGAAATATAACAGGAAGATATTTGAGATCACACTTGAAACATGTCCTAATTTTTCTTTCTACAGCACTAACCATAATTTCTATGACAAAATGAACCCCATCATTTTGTTCCTTTTTAAATTAAATGTTTTAAGTGTTACCAGTTTATTCCAATCAAGATGGCTTCAGGTGTGCCATACTTTTGTCATAAGTAAGGCTGTTAGCACTCTAGTTGTTCTTTAGAACACTCTGGGAAGCTGCAGTAGAACACAAAGGAATCAACTGACAGTCTCTGCCCTTGTTGGATGTACATGTTTTACTGAGAATGTCAGACTTCATTCTCACATGACGGAGAAAGATAATGTGAATTTACAGAAAATATGCTCTCATTTTAGCTTCTGGAGCACCTTCCAAAACTGTATGGGACAAGCATGTGAAAATAGTTTTCTCTCAAACATGATTCATGATATCCCAGCAGAAGGTTTTTCACAGGGTAAAATCACCTTAGAACACACCACAATTCCTGAAATTAGTATGGTACCATCAACAAATGAATTCTAATGTAACTAAAGTCTGTTATCACCCTTTATAGTTTTCCTTTTGGTAACCCTCAAAATCTTCGATTCACTACAATGCATTTCAATGGGGTACTATCATTTATATTGGTCCCAAGATGGCTGCCAGCAATTCCAGGATGAAGTGCTGACAGCCAATCAGATCTCACGATGACATGTGTGGTTAGGCTCCGCCCCGATATATATGTGTTTTCTTTTTCAAATTTCTCAGGAACTACTAAACGGATTTACACCATTTAACCAAAAGGCATGACTCTGAACCAAGGGCTACCTTTTTGCCAAACTTGGTGTAATTCCGTTCAGCAGTTCGGGCTGTAGCTGCGATGAAAGGTTCCTATGGAAAATTGCATGGGGAAAACACGTTTTGGGACCCCCCTTTTTTCTCGGCCCCCACTTGACGAATCACCCCGAGACTTTCAGGATAGGAGCGGACCGGAGCGCCCCACGAGTTTTGAAAATTTCGCGAACATTTGTCAACCGGCGCCAAAGTTATTTCAAATAGAATGTTGCAGATTTCCTATGGAAAATAGGTCCTAACTATAACTATCTACTGGCAACCGCCAGTAGATTATATATATATATATATATATATATATATATATATATATATATATATATTTATATAGAGATATATATATATATATGTGTGTGTGTGTGTGTGTGTGTGTCTATATATATATATATATATAGAGAGAGAGAGAGAGTGATCCTCCAACGAGAGAGAAAAGATAATTTGCGAGAGAATGAGCGGGAGAGATGAAGTATTTTGAAGCATACAAAGGTTTGTGATGCTGTCAATAGTCCACGCTTGACAATGATCACATGATGCTTCTTTTTTCACTATACATTGTGGAATATATTACTTACCTTGCAAATACTTGTTTGGGTATGGCTAAAGACACACTTCAGACTTTCACAAAGGCATTTTGGAGTATATAAAGTAGTACCAATGTAATAACTATTTTGCAAGCTCTTGCTTCCCTTTGTGAATTGGACCCAAAACTCCTAAAGTATGAATCAAATAGGAATACACAGTGAATATTCATATACAATTATTACAAATCGAAAAGACTGAGCTTTTTTTGCACTTTTACTAGTAGGGGGTTAGGCAGTTTGGGGCAGACTTACAAAGGCATGTCAGAGACTGTAAAGTACTCTAGTAATACTATTACCTGTACGTTTATAAAGTCGATTGACCTTCTTGCAGCATGCACATTAATCCACTGATATATATTACTGTCTACACTATGGATTGTATAGGAGTGCTTGAGATATTTATAGTATAAAAGGATGAATATCACATTTTCAAAGCAGGGTTAACGGGAATTAAATGTTTTTACATCCTTTTAGCAAACGCATCAATCCATAGTAATTTTATGTGTTACATTACAATTAGTTCACCTTTCACTCCCACAGGAGAGAGGCGGCCAATGAGTAGAAAGCCCCCTTGGCCAATCAGATTGCTCTATTATTTGTCGTTGGGTAATCACAAGACTCTTGTGAGCCTCCCGCTAACCCAAAAGTTGTGATATACAAAGTATTTGAGCCTTAATTTCTCAAAAATAGCAGAGTGGATTTACATCAAATCACAAAAAGCACACTTTTGGGACAAAGATTTGGCTTACTGCCAAATTTGGTGTAATTCCGTTCAGCAGTTTCGCCGTATCACTGTTCAATTTTCCTATAGGGAATTGAATAGGGAAATACCGTTTGGGGAGCCCCTTTTTTTCTCGGCCACTGCTTGATGGATCACCCCTAAACTATCCAGGAAGCAGCTGAGGTGGATGAACTTTCTTTTTGATAAGTTTTGCAAATTTGGTGAGAGATTACAAGGCGGTCCTGCCGGGAAGACTGCACCACCACAGAGGAAGAAATGTGGGTCCGGTTTGGTTCAAGGTTGGAGCCAAGCAGAGGAACAGTAGAATGGCAAAGAAAATGTAAGTACAGCTGACTCTTGCACTGAGAGGCCCACTGGAGGGCTATAAACATTTCTAACTTTTCTTTATGGCTATGCACACCCACTGGAGGGTAACAATGAACATTGCAGCACTACGTTTCCCAGCATGCAATTAAAAAATAAACTTACCTGAAAGGTCCACTGGAGGACAATAAAGTTTTATAAGCATGAGAAAAAAGTGCTGAAGCTGTTTGGTGTAAAATCATGAGGCTGTCTGTGAGCATGGATCAGGAGGATCCGAAAAGCGTAAGGCTGGAAAATATTCTCTGTGTAAGCGCCAGACCTCTTGCCTGAAAATAAATCCTTTTGTCTACATGGGAGTGCGTCTTCATGTCTAAGGGCAAATTTGGTGAGATGTCTAAGGGCGTTTCGGCTCGAGTAGTGAGCTTTGTTTACAGGTAGGCAGTCCGTTACTTTCAAAGGTGACCACGTGTTCTTTTAAGATCACCTTAATATGACGTGATCTTAAAGTCGTACCTTGCTTTCAAGTGCATTAAAGAACACAGTTGACTGCAGTGTCTTTTAAGTGTCATTTTCATTCAAAAATCACTTTGCAGTCAGATTTTAAAATTACCAGCAGTCTCAATGCACTTAAAATATTATGCCGCTGCATACTTCAATTGCAGCAGGGTATCCACATCCTCTGCAGCGCTCAATGACACCAACAACAAGTGAAAGGGAATGAAATGTACCCCATTCACCTCCCTTGCCTTCTTCCACTGTGATCCTGGTTGGGAAATCACGTACCTCCATTGAGACTACCATTAATTTTGGTCACCTTTGAAAGTAACGCACAAGTTATAGTTTCTTCAGAATGTAAAACATCAACCTAACTATAATGTCCCTGTAACCTTTGGATTTTACAGTGAATTTCTATGTGTTTTTTTTACATAAAGTAATATATAATTACCATACGTTAATACACCAACGCCGCGCACCGCCAACCCCCCCGCATGCATCCAACCACATGCTGTGCACAGCCTTTGTCCGTGCGCGGCGGGGGTATGGTGTGTGAGTGGGTGAGGTTTTTTATTTTCCAGTGGGCTTCGGATCTACAAGTACCCATGGATCCCCAGCGGGTACCCCTTGATGATCGGTTCGTGCCCCAAAAATAATTGGGCCAATTTCTTGCCCATGAGAGGTCCCTCAGGGACCCCTCCATTTGTCCTATGGGGTCAGGATACATGTATCCTTACCTGTATGTGTTTCTCAAACTTTATTATTCCCTACTCCGGGCCAAGAGACAAACAAAATGGCCAGCCAATCAGGGCTTTGCTTTTCCCCCGGATCCACGGGTACCCGCAAATCCCCTGTGGGTGGATCCAGGAAGGATCTGTGTCCCTAGATATCTATACATTTCTTTCTTTAATAACTCCCAAACTACTGAACGGGTTTACAAAAATTACATTAAGGTCACTTTCTGGACCAATATCTAGCTTTCTGCCATGGACTACGAACTGAGGTACGGAAGATTACAGGTAAGTAATTGAATCATTACCCCCTCATCCTTGTCCTAGACTTAACATAATGAGAATGTACCAAGTGAAAACAAAGCACAGACAATCTGATGCTGAAAAGACCTTTAATGTGAATATCAACAATCACATCTTTGTTGACTTCAAAACACAAGAACCAACATAAGATGAGAAGTCCAGGTTGCTGATCTGCATATCTTTTGGAGGAGACTCAAAACTACCTCTACCCAAGAGGTCGACACTGCTCTTGTAGAGCGACCCTGAATCAGGGAAGGTATCTGCTCACCCACTGAGGTATAAGCCTGTGGAAAAGGTCTGCGCTGTAGCTTTTTTCCCTTTACTGGCTGAACCTTAAGAAACGTACAATGTGGGAGATGAACAAAAGACATCAGTTTGGGAAGTACAAACGGTGAAGGACCTTTTCACATCTAAAGATGATGGAATCTCAGATGATGCATCTTCAAAAACCTGAAGAAACTATCTGCTGTCTCAAATGAAATTCTGATTGAACTTTGGGAATACATTTCAGGGTTGAGCTGCAAAACCAATCGATCAGGAAAAAAACGTAACTAGGGAAAAGGGAAACAACCTTTAGAACGCATGCATTACATCGCATGCAATTAGATTGCGGTTTTTACAACGAAAGTCGTTACAACGACTTGCACTGGAGGGCGCTATAGGACAAGGAGTAGTTTAAATTACTATCCAACACCTTCCCTACTGTACGTAGGCTGGAGTTGGAATAGTAAATTAAACTACTCCTAAGTCCAGCGCCCTCCAACGCAAGTCGTTGTAACGACTTGCGTTGTTAAAACCGCGATCTAATGGCATGCGATGTAATGCATGCGTGGTATCGTCATACATCCGGGAAAAGTAGACAGTAAAGCACTCAGGTCACCTAGCCTCTTGGCTGATATAATTGCCACCATGAAAGCCGGTTTCACTGAAAGTCATACCATATCTGCCTGTTTTAAGAGTTCAAAGGGTGTAGTTGAAGACCTTTTAGCACCAAAGCGAGGTCCCAAGTGGGTACAGAATTGTGATGCACTGGGCGTTTTCAAATGAAAACTACATAATAAGTGAGTTACCTAAGGTGTGGTCTTAGCATTATCATGTCCCAATCTAAGAGCCTTGATTGCCGCCCACTGTGCAGCAAGGTTAGAAGTGGATAAACCCTTGTCAAACTGACATTCAAAAATTCTAAAATCTGGAAAGGATCAGTGGGGAAGAGGCATTCACACCTTTAGAAATGCACCAGGCAGAGAACAATTGCCAGTGCTTGTTATAAGAACTTAAGGGTGACGGTTTCTAAGAGGCTTGAATGTGTAAAGCAATCTTTTGGGAATAACACATTTCTTCTAAACCTAGGCGACCGAGAACCAAGCTGTCAGCCGGAGACGCTGAAGCTGTGACACTGCAAAAAGAAAAATTGATGGACAGAATGCAGAACAATGTCATACATTCACCCCAGTACAGATATCTGGGCCTAAATCCATCGTTTTTTTGCTCACCATGCCATTCCAGTTTGGACCCAGCCATATGCAAATCAGTCCTGACCCTGCGCCCAATGGGAACAGTCCAGCCCGAACGGCCAGGCCAGGTCCTCCCTGGACTGGAAACAAGCATCCTAGGACCGGTTTCGGGCTTTCAGCCCTCATCAGCCAGGATAGCTTGACTCCAGTGGCATGGAGAGCACGGGACCCACGTCTGGGCATACCCGTCCCACTCGGGGTGACAAATGCAAAAGAACAATAGATGGACAGAATGCAGAACAATGTCATACATTCACCTCAGTACAGAGATCTGGGCCTAAATCCATCGTTTTTGCTCACCATGCCATTCCAGTTTGGACCCAGCCATATGCAAATCAGTCCTGACCCTGCGCCCAATGGGAACAGTCCAGCCCGAACTGCCAGGCCAGGTCCTCCCTGGACTGGAAACAAGCATCCTAGGACCGGTTTTGGGCTTTCAGCCCTCATCAGCCAGGATAGCTTGACTCCAGTGGCATGGAGAGCACGGGACCCACGTCTCGGCATACCCGTCCCACTCGGGGTGACAAATGCAAAAAGAACAATTGATGGACAGAATGCAGAACAATGTCATACATTCACCCCAGTACAGAGATCTGGGCCTAAATCCATCGTTTTTGCTCACCATGCCATTCCAGTTTGGACCCAGCCATATGCAAATCAGTCCTGACCCTGCGCCCAATGGGAACAGTCCAGCCCGAACTGCCAGGCCAGGTCCTCCCTTGACTGGAAACAAGCATCCTAGGACCGGTTTCGGGCTTTCAGCCGTCATCAGCCAGGATAGCTTGACTCCAGTGGCATGGAGAGCACGGAAACCCACGTCTGGGCATACCCGTCCAACTCGGGGTGACAAATGCAAAAAGAACAATTGATGGACAGAATGCAGAACAATGTCATACATTCACCCCAGTGCAGAGATCTGGGCCTAAATCCAGAGTTTTTTTGCTCACCATGCCATTCCAGTTTGGACCCAGCCATATGCAAATCAGTCCTGACCCTGCGCCCAATGGGAACAGTCCAGCCCGAACTGCCAGGCCAGGTCCTCCCTGGACTGGAAACATGCATCCTAGGACCGGTTTCGGGCTTTCAGCCCTCATCAGCCAGGATAGCTTGACTCCAGTGGCATGGAGAGCACGGGGCCCACGTCTGGGCATACCCGTCCCACTCGGGGTGACAAATGCAAAAAGAACAATTGATGGCCAGAATGCAGAACAATGTCATACATTCACCCCAGTACAGAGATCTGGGCCTAAATCCATGATGGATTCAGCCCAGATCTGTGACTGGGGGTGAGTGTTTGAAAAGTTTCAGCACTCCGTCTATCATCGCCTTGTGTTTGCTTTGTTCGCCCTAAGTTGGCAGGGTATGCCCAGACGTGGGTCCCTTGCTCACTTTGCCACTAGAGTCAAGCCAGCCTGGCTGATGAGGGCTGTTAGCCCGAAACCGGTCCCAGGATGCTTAATTCTGGTCCAGGGAAGACATGGCTTGGCAGTTCGGTCTGGACTGTTCCCATGAGGCACAGGGTCAAGACTGATTTGCATATAGCTGTGTCTGAACTGGGGTGGCAAAGTGAGCTAAAGAATGATGATGGATTCAACCCAGATCTGTGACTGGGGGTGAGTGTTTGAAAAGTTTCAGCACTCCGTCCATCATCTCCTTGTGGAAGCTGTGACACTGGCAGGAGTGGAAACTGAAGAAGAGAAGGTTGAACCAAAAGAAGCAACAGATGTCTTCTGGACATGCTCATCAAGAGGGAGACCCAAGGTTGACGTGGCCAGAATGGTGCTATTAGCAATACATTGCTCCTCTCCTCCCGAATCTTCTGAAGCACCCTCGTAGAAGGGAAATTGGAGGGAAGAAATACAAAAGGCCTTGAGGCCGTGGTATTAGTAGGGCATCTATTGCCCAAGCCTGTGGACTCTACTTCCGAGCAAAACACGGGAAGCATGTTGTTCAGGGGTGAGGCTAACAAGTCTATCCAGGGTGTTCCGAAGTGGCAACATATCCGGTTGAATTCTCGAGCTGACAGATGGTAGTTTACTAAGACAGAAGATTCCAACTAAGACTGTCTACTCGAAACTTCAAACATCCCTGGACGTAGACTGCCCTTATTGCCAGAAGATGACATTCTGCCCAGGAAAAAATCAGGTTGGCTAAATGATTGAGCTGCCTGCTTCTCATCCCCCCTTGTCGAGTGAGATAACACCGGCAACCTGATTGCCGCTCCTCACTAAAACATTATTCCTTCCACCTTAGGTGAAAATGACTGCAGAGACTGCTATACAGCAGACAATGCACTCCAATTTGAGGACTGAGAACTCTCTGTCTCCGTCTAAGGTCCTTTCATCTCCAGGTCCCCTAGTGTGGGTCCCCAACCGCACATGTTGGCATCGGTGGTCAATTCAACTGGAGTTGAATATCTCAATGGTAACCCTATCAACAAATTTTTCTCCTCCAACCATCAACCCAACTGTAGTGATATGTTAGAAAACACAGGCATCAGAGCCTTGTAATTCCTTGTGTGTGGAGTCCACCGTGTCAAAATGTGACTCACTGCAGGTGATGCCGAGCCCACAGGACCACCACTGTTGTGGCAGCCAAAAGTGCCTGAACCCGTAACCAAACCAGTGTAGTTGTAGACAAATTAATGAGGAGTTGAAAAACACCATTCTGAATTGCTGCTAATCTCCGTTGAGGTAAGAACACCCTTCCCAGGAGTGTTGATGTTGGCTCCAATGAACATTTTCTCCTGAGTGGGTTGGAGGGCTGGACGTCTGATAGTTGATGATGAAGACTAGCTGGAGTAAGACTCTGGTTACCAGTTCCACAGTCTCTTGAGCCTTAAAGAGAGAAGGAACAGAGATCAACCAATCATCAAGGTAAGGAAATACAGTGAAGCCGCAAATTGGAAGATACAAAACAACAGGAGCAAGTACCTTTTTGTGAAGACTCGAGGAGTGGCAAGACCTAACATTAGGGCTTGGAACTGGAAATGCTGATTCCTCACAGCGAATATCAGGAGCTCCTGACTCAATGGATGAGTCGGTACATGAAAGTACGCATCCAAAAGATCCAGGTTCATCAGAAAATTGTCATCTGCTATCAAAGGAATGATGTTGTGAAGAATCACGATCTTGAATGTCTCTATTGATACAAATTTGTTTAGATGTTTCAATTCAAAACTGTTCGCAACCTCCCGTCCACCTTGGGACCTAAGAAAAGGACTGAATAAGATCCTTTTCTGACCTGATCCATTGGGCAGGAATGACCGCTTTCTTTGCTACTTATGCTTGAACCCCTTGCATCATGGCCTGTGCTCTTGAGTCTTCCCTGGGCCATGAGGTAGGCTTGAAGTGACATTGGGGAGGCTATTCTATGAATGGAATCTGGCACCCATCCTTTATCACCTGCAGGGACAACTGATCTGAGATGCAGAGTGTCCATTGATGATTCAAATGCCTTAATTTTGCCCAAACTTGCTAATTATCACTTATGGGACTGATCGTACCCAGTTATATTGTGAGGTCGGGATTCATTCCCAAACATGGCCCTTCGACCACAGGCCCAGTCTCGAAAGGGAAAAGGTTGTTTATTTTAGAAATTCTGAGGAGAGCGCTTGAACAGATTTGTTTTCTATCCAAAAGATAATTGAAATGGCTTAAGGGCCTTCTTCTCCTCAGTTGCTTTATACTCCATATCCTTGAGATTATTGCCAACCAATTTTATCGCAGTAAAAGAAAGCTTTGGAACGAGATTTCTTTGCACAGACTCCAACTTCCATGATTCATCGACAATAGTCTTCGCCCAACTATTGAAGCCCCAACAGACGCTGCAGCTGCCCATAAGCCGTCAAATGTTGCATTAGAAAGAAATTTAGAGACCAATTCCATATTGGCTAAAATAGCAGAAGGATCTCCATTTTCCTGAATTCAATCGTACAGTGTTTGAAAGTCCTTAAGCAACACTTGTGTTGTGTATGCCGCATAAGTTACAGCCCGCAGAGAGAGATTAGAAGCAGCATAAGACCTCTTTAATGCAGCTTCCACCTTTCTATCCACAACCTCAGGAAGAGTCGAGGCCTCTGAAGCTAGGTTTGCATTAGAAGCCATGGATACAAAGAGAGCATTCACCTTGGGTATTTGAGGAAAATCTCTCGTAAAATCATTAATTGGGTATTGTTTATTCAAAAAACGGGATTTGAAAGGTTTTATCTGGATCTCTATATTTTTCAATAAAATGTCCTTAATAACATCATCACAAAGGAAAACATCAGTATCCTCAGATGTATATGTAGTAATGGGTACGTATGATGGGCTCTGTGTCTCCTTTAAATGGAACATAATGATGGAATGTTATAAGTGTTCTGGTACATATGGGGATGTATGGAATGTGGGGAACATTGGGAGAGACGGTGCAGAGCTGTGATGAGATGTTATACATCCTTGTATGAAGAACTATGCAATAAACCTCATGGAACTATAATGTTTGGCGTACATCTTTACTAATGTATTTTGGGCAATGAGCAAGAGCTATTATTAGCAAGCGAGTATCTGTTTTGGACTCATGGAACAGTGCTTTTCATGGCACTGATTGGATATTTCTGGTGCAATTTTTGAACTCATTTGGATGGAAAACGGAGGAAGTGTACATTTGCCGAAAGCATAACCTGTCAATTGAATCATACATTATATATTTCCCCTATGTGGGACTGCAGAGATGCATTTGAAGCTGGCCAGCGTATGCAGGTAACCACAACTATTTCAGCAACTGGTTGAGCTTTAGCAAGGGTGACATTCATAAGTTGCTCCTGAACACTCGCTGTGCCTGGCAACTGGAGAACGCCTTCAGAAATACACATGCCCAAGGTCAACTCAACGTGCCGTGCATCAACGTCCTCACATAAGGTCAGAGTAACGTGCAGCTATCTTGGATTTTTTTTTTTTTAACTTAGTGAATACATCACGCTACTGTGCACAGTGTTCCAGTGTTTTAATCGTACGTTGGAGAAAGCTCTGCGTGTTCAAGCGCCGATACGAGCTTCAGGGACATTGCTTGTTCTAGCGACTCTGGAGTGGGCATTATGGGAAGCCGTTCATGTCAAAATTACAGATCTCTATAGGGCATCGCACCGTTTATTCATTATTACGAAACAAGGATGTACGCAGCTCTGAGATTTACGTACTGCTTCTGAGGTAATTCTTTTGTTTGTTGGGCTGATTTGAATATGTCTACTAATGAGGCTACGGCAGTTGCAGGCAATATGAATGAACATCCCTTACATCTTAGTTCACCCAAGGAGTTTTTGGCCACTCCTGGGGAGCCTGCCGTTCAGTGGAGTGAGTGGAAGGAGTATTTCCTCAACTACATGACTAATATGGAGGATAGTAGTGCTCCATTGACGACAAAAAGGAAAAAGAGAATTCTCATTTATTGTCTGGGTCCAGAGGATTGCATCTCTACAATCAGCTACAGAGACCAGAAAGGATAGCTGGTGGATATATATATACATACATGCATACAGACATACATATATATATATATATATATAGACATACATGCATACATTTATACATATATATATATATACACATACATGCATACATTTATACATATATATATATATAGACATACATACATACAGACATACATATATACAAACATACATATATATATATATATAGACATACATACATACATTTATACATATATATATATATATATATACATACATGCATACATTTATACATATATATATATAGACATACATACATACATTTATACATATATATATATATATATATATATACATACATGCATACATTTATACATATATATATATATAGACATACATACATACATTTATACATATATATATATATATACATACATGCATACATTTATACATATATATATATATATATATATACATACATGCATACAGACATACATACTTACAAACATACATATATATATATATATATATTTATATATTTATTTATATTTAAAAGTGAAATTTTGGATTTGGATTAGCACTTCTCAACCACAGTGTGTACAGCGGTGACAAGGCACGCTTTGTTTCTGAGGAAACAGGAAAAACTCGAAGCTATTGAAAAGAAAAAAAAAAAAAGTGTTATTGAGGATTATGTGTCTGCATTAAAGAAGCTGCCGATCACATGCAGATTTGGTAATCTGCACGATAAACTAGTACGTGACCAGATTGTGATGTGTGCTAAGAATAAATCCATACAAGAGAGATTATAGGTAGAAGGAGAGGCAAATCTCAAGGATGTTATTCGTGATAGTGAAGAAAGCCGAGTTATCAGAGCACTGAGGGAAAGCTATCTTTTTGCAGATGAAAAATGTCTTAGACTTAGTGAATAAAGTGACAGTAAACAGAAGAGTATGCAGACTAGTGGCTGGTACAATGACCAGAGAAAGGATAGACGAAGGGAGACAATACAAAACAATGGAGGAACATTAACATTGTTTGTTTTTGGTGTGGTAGTGCATCACAGTCAGAGAGCTTTGATAGGTGCCCTGCAAAATCTGCTAAGTGCTTAGAGTGTGGTATAATAGGTCATTATGCTAGAGTATGCAAAAGAAAGACAAAAAAAACGTATCACCAAAGTAGTGTGCGTGAGGGAAAGTGAAGAGAAGTATCCCTCAGATAAAAGTGAGGAGGACGTGGATGTGAAACATAGTGGGCGTAGAAAAGTAGTGTTAAACATTGCAGATGAAGGAACCAACAAACCATTGTGTTGGGTCTCGTTTGGGGTATTGAATGTGGGCAACACTGGGAGAGATGGTGCAGAGCTGTGATGAGCTGTTGTACATCCTTGTATGGAGAACTATGCAATAAACTTCATGGAACTATAATGTTTGGTGTACATCCTAACTACAATATACTGAGAATAAAAATTCCATTCCTGTGAAAGTTTTGGATCACAGCCCAGCGTCTCCCTGATATGGGTCAACAGGTCTTTAAATTGAAGTCCCCTCATACGTTTGCCTTGCTGATCCTATTCTGAATCATCATCGGCGTCTTTGGATTGGTTGAGTCGAAGTTCAGAAAGCACTGAATCACTGTCTCCTTAATTAAGCGAGAGATTTTCAGCACTTTTTTGTTCAATATGAATCTGCTTTTTGTGGCTTTCTGTGACTCCATCATTGGTAACAGGGAAGCAAGAGTCCAGAGCTAGAGAAGAGTGCTGTCTCCTGGAGAATATTTTGCTTGCACTCACTACGGGCCGAGTTACCCCCACGCAGTTCACGAACAGCCCGGACAACAAGCAAGGAGCGCATCACGGACTGATGCAGAACATTCTACTGTGCGTGGCGTCGCAGAAAACAAGAGAAAGAAATATAGTATGAAAAACAAATGTGCCTTATCTCTTGCCACAGATACAGGAAAAAAACAAAACAGGAATTGAGGGAGGTGAGAGAAGGACATATAGCTGACCGAATGGAAGAAAGCTTGTGCTAAAAGGGACCTTTCAGTAGGTATCGTGGGAAGTTTCATGTCAGAGTCAGGGATGTTAGAACTGATCCGAGGAGGAAGTACATGAGGGGTGTAGCAAGGTAGGATCTTTCTAGCATGGTTATCCCCACTTTTTGCCTGGTGTCAGTGTGTTTTTGACTTAGTTTGCTGGGTTCCTGCTAGTCAGGACCCAAGCATCGGTGCTTTTTCCCCTAAATTGGCTCTGGTAAGTACTTTGGTACCTCCAAAATTGGCTACTGGTGTACACTTATAAGTCCCTAGTATATGGTACTAAGGCACCCAGGGCATAGGTACACCAGAGGTCTCCCATGGGCTGCAGCATGTATTATGCCACCCATGGAAGTACACTTAAACTGTGACTACAGGCTGCTATTGCAGCCTATGTGAGTTGGTGCTTGCACCTCTCACGACAGATATAAGTTTCCTTATATCTGAGGTCACTGAACTTAAAACCTATAAGGCGCCCCTATGGCAGGCTCTTCAGTCCTGAGGGCAGGGTGCTTAGTTACAAGTTTGAGGGTGACCCTGCATGAGCAGGACACCTTTACAAACCCTGGAGTCAATTCTCCAGGCTTTGTCAGTGAGGTCAGTCATTTTAAGATATATAGAGGACATCAGTCACTACAAGATATCTAACTATATAATGGCTGCACCGAACCCGGTCATGTTTGGTATAAAACATGTTGGAATCATACCCCAACACCGATTCTGATGTTGGAAGTATGATCTCATGTACTGGTCGGGCCCCTTAGATGACCCCCTGTGCTCCCGGTAACAGCCTTTCAGGGTCTGCAAGCAAGCTAGCGCTGCTGCGCACCACGGACACGATTCTGCCCTCCTGCTGCCAGGCTGCTGGCTGCCCTCCTGCTGCCAGGCTCGAGCAGGGAAAGGTAGATCAATAGGTTTCCTGTCACAGGGAGGTGTGACCACCTCCCAGACAGGACTTAGTGTATTGGGCTGGGGTAGAGGCGCTTGCCAATGCCACCAGACTGCTTTCAAGGGCACAGATTTTGCCCTCCTTGCATACTCCAGTTTGAGCCAGTTCAAAGATCCCTTGGCTCCCGCTCTGGCGTGAAACTGGACAAAGGCCATAGGAGTATCCTCCCCGCTGTCCAGCCCCTCCTCTGGGAGGGACCCCCGAGTCGTTCTAACCCTTTCCCTAGGGTACTTAAGGGCTCCCCTGTGAGTGGGTCCTTAGATTCATCGCAGGACCAGACTCAACTCTGAAACTACGTCACTCTTCATTCGTCTAGACACTTGGACTTCGTTGGACTTCGACTGGAACCGAGACTGCACCAAGGAAGACTCCTGCTGCTCCTGGTCCTGCTGTTCTTCAAGTCTTCTACGTCGTGTGTGCTTCATCCAGGTTCTCCAAAAGACCTGTGGGCATCAAGGACACCCTACGAAATCTGTCTTGGAATGAAGGAGTCACTCGCCTGCATCTGCAGGCACCGCAACGAAGCTGACCGGTCTGCTGCTCCTGACGTCCCACGGACCGAGGTTCAGCAACACGGGTGGTGGTTCTGTGGCTCTATGGTTTCTTGTGTATTGTGTTGATATCTCCAGGTAGGAGATATACCAATGTGTTAGTGATTGTGTTGTGTAATAAATTGACTTATTTTTATATAAGCAGTGTGGTTCTTTTTGATTTGACTTACACTATTGATTAAAGTTGGTAAAACAAGCTGCTTTACTCTTCTTCAAGATAAGCCTTAAGGCTGCTCTCCACACCTACCACTTTGAGAACTTTCTATGGTTATCAAAGACCACTAAAATCACCCTAAGGATTGTCTGGATTAGTGCAGGGTGCACCACTTGAATAAGTGGGCACCATATACTAAGCCAGCCTCCTACAAGGGGGTTTTGCATTTTCTTGTTCTCCACAGAGAAAATATTTTTCCCCATAGAATAATCCCTTCACCTCCACCCACAGTAATTTTGATGGTATTCTGTTCCCATTCCCACCCTCAAAAGGAATCTGACCAAACCGATCTTCCTTTACATGCACGTCTATGGGCAGAAACATTGTGTGATTCTATTCCTAAAACCCTGGGGCAAATATTACTCCACAACGGCGCTACTAGGCAGACACAATTTCAGCAAACACCAAGTTCCATTACATACATTACATACATTTCCTCTGTTAGAAGACCTGCAGGGACACGATTTCCGAAAAGCGTTTAGGCCCAGGCGAACCTTCATTTTTTGCTTTACCACAATCACTAATTGTTCTCCCACAGTGGAAATGAATTGACCCAGATAGTGCTGCGCGTGGGTTGTAGCTGCAAGAGTCTAATGACGGCACAGTGAGGTTCTGAAACTCAATACACTTTCCACTTCACTCCAGGCGCCAGGGACGTCCTTTGCTCAATGATGCATTAAAGTAGGGCTCAGAGTAATGGGGAGAAGATGCTCAAAACCCAGACAGATAGGAAAGCTAAAAAAAAAATATGAGTATAGAAAGAACTTATAAGTATCGTTTCCCAGCAATTACTCAGTCTTCACCTGGAGGGACAGCAAAGAAGGTGAAAAATGGAATCAGATTAGCCCTGAAAGAAACAGCGTCCATTAGCAGCGCCAAGAAACAGCTTCAGTGGTGAGCACTGTGCTACACAAGAAGATATGCTACAGAGTTCTTAAGGATCCGGGGTCAATAAATGAGTAGCACATCCAGTCCAGGTTTTCGCTTTGCATTCTGGTACTTGTAGTTCTGTTTTATTCCCTTAGGAAATCTGTCCTACAAATGTCACAATGCAAAGAAAACATGGAATTGATGAGCTTCTCATGCATGGACAAGGGAAACGTGAAAGCTGTGACGTTGTAAAGATGGATGACCAAACACCCCAAAAACTTACAGTTTTAAGGATGCAATCCTGGCCACATTGTAGGTATAAAGGAAACAATTTGTTGGCAACGTGATGAAAGACACAGAACCTCAACCAAACATGTCCTCATTTACGAAGGGTGCTGGTTTCTATCGAGGAATGTAAGCTAAAAACATTAGGAAATGTGAGACATGGAAATTCCTAACAGTTTGGGACAAGCGCAAACTATTTTGAGCTTCTCGAACGTGCAGTGTTTCTGAGCTAGGCTCGGCACTCTGTTTTGTGGGACAAATCACGCTCTAAAATTCAATTTGCAATATTTTTCTCCAAGGGAGACAATTTTTGATGATTTAAACTCCTCAAATTTTCCGAGTGTCCTGATACGCGTCACAAAGCGTGCAAAAGAGAAGTTATGTGACTTTGCACACCAGTTTGTAACAAAATTTGTAACAACAGATTGTAAGAAAATTACAATTGCCCAAAGTTTATACTTATGTAGCTAATACTGTAAGTGTGAAAAGTGGCGTCTGCCAATACCAAGGCCCACTCTTGTTCATTCCACCAACTCACACTTCCTCTTTACGTAAGTCTTTCCTTTGTCAATCTTTTAGCAATTGTCTCTCCTTTCTCCCTTTTGGGCCTTTCTCTAGCTAGCTCTGGGTCATAGATGATGATGACGAAAAAGAGTTTCATCCCCACAAATGATTGTTGGTGTCCACCACCAGCAACCACAAGCACAATTTAAACCCTGGCTGTGCTTTCCATGTGGCAGTTTTTTGAAGGCTATTGTTAGTGTCAATACCCCAAGTATGGACAGAGAGTGTTTTTTTTGTTTTTTTGTTGTGTAAAGTAAAACACATTTTGGAAATAAAAATCAGTGCTTAATTTGTGCCAGTGTTTTCTGGTGCTCAGCACCGGCACTTATTTCTAAACACTGGCCCCTATCATGGGATTACACCACATGGTGGTGCTGTGTATCTATTTTTCTCCTGAATTTATTACTGCAGTGTTTCTTTAGAACTGATAAAACTACCATACAGGTAATGCTGGTACTGGCATTCAGAAGCAGTGGTGGTGGTGCCGGCTCGAGTGGACTCCTATGAAGTGCCTTGTGCGCTGGCACTTAATTATTTTTTACAAATTAAGCACTGAAAACAATTAACATGCATTTGTAGTAGGTTGGTGAGAATGGGTCCCCAAAAATGAGTGTTGATGCTGACCGCCCAGAACCACGGGTATAAATTAAGAAATTAATCTAGGAACCCCCAAGTTCACTGGCGTAGATACCCCCAGAACATGACCTGACAGAGGGTTCTGGCAACAGCAGAAAGAAAACGGTATTCCACCAGAATATGGTCTCTGAAATTTGTTGTGCCACAGTATTGCGGACCAAAATATCAAGAAGGTAAGTATAACTAGGTACGCATAGGTTTATTTTGGTTACCTCCACTTATATGTGCCTAGACCGGTACGCAGTTAATATTAGTAAATCTATACTTATGTTCCCGAAGTTTTAGTCCTCCGATATTTTGCACATGATATTATGGAAGGCCAATATTTGGAATACAACCCTTACAACCTTAGCAAAGGGGAGTCTGGACTTGAATTTTAATAACAACTGTAAACTTATACTCATTGGTAAATGCCTACTTTTGAAGGTGATTAAAAACGTTGCAGCTTTCCAGAGGTACAACATGCTTAAGCATTTACATATGGTAAAAATACATGATATGTAGATTTGTGCATGCATACATGCTTAGCAAATGTCCACATTACAACCTTTTCTTTGGTTTCTTCACAGTGAAAATACTTCCCCCCCTTCCTCCATCTCCCCCCACCAATATTTGGGGTCTTCACTCCCCATTCTCACCCTGAACAGGAATGTACTCCCTTTTGCAGGAGTGAATACCTGAAAGTATCAGACTGGGGATGAGTTGTGAAAAAGTTTGTGAACGACCACAAACTCACTAGTTTGTGTGCGTTCATCAACTTTGCATGAGATCCCCACCTTGGGCGCCTAAAGCCGCCCCTGAGAAGAGAACTAGTCCCACCTATAACTACTAGATACTGGTGTAATAAGTATGGTACCAGAATATCATAACCAAAGTATTGTCTGAAAATTCATGTCCTAAATATTGTTTGTAAAATGATCACCCCACTGTGATGCTGGATGACATTTTGGTAAATTATGTTTAGGACACAACATTTCGGTTAGATTATATTTTTCCTAATTATCTTCTGACCTGCAACCAGAATAATCTTATGAGAGAGTAAATCAATTAAGATGTGTCAATTCACATTTTGCTAATTGCAATCATGGATTTACACTTACAAGTCATGTGATTTACGCAACAGTCCTCTAGAACACTTCCTAGCACTTATCTACAGCGATGTTGGGTGTTATAGCCATTATCACATATAATCACCATAGCATTCGTTGGCTAACGAGCTAGGCGCGTGAACAGAGAATACATTTATCAATGCCACCTATTAGGCAGATGTTCTTGTGGGTCATTTGTTTGGCATCTGTTGAAATAATTCAATGGATCCTATGCATCATTATGACTTTAGTTTAAGAAACAAATGTTCCTAGTTGATACTGTGTTCAGCTTTTTTCACCTGTAGTGCTATCCAGGATGAATGTTATCTCCGCATCTTGGACAGGATAATGTACCTGGCCCAGAATGCTCTTGTCATCCCTGATTTGCATAGTTTTTGATGGTGGAAAGGATGTAAGACCAATAGTCTGAAATCCCAATCACTGACGCCGGTGTTAATGAGAAGGCGGTGTATCTCAGCATGGATTACACATTTGGTTGTTAGATGCTTTTACAAGATCCCATTAGTGTTGCCAGTAATGTAGTCGATATAGTATGTTGTCGGAAGCCCCATTAATGAGGTAATATGAGAGCACGCGACCACTATGGAATTTAAATGAACAAGAAGACAGCAATTTACCGACAATGCAATGCCATTATGGTAAATTAGATTCCGTTGTAAGCAGAGAGCTTATTAAAATATGCTTCAAACATTCCCTGTTGGTCATTAGCTTGATAACGCAGTAGTGTGGACAGATGTCAACGCATTGGATTTTGCAGCTTCGATTTAGCGGCTTCCTTCCGGTGTGCGATACAGATTTAAGAACGGCTTCACAAATGACATGGCTGCTTTAGCAGCGGTTGGACCTGGTCTAACAATGAAGGGTGCATCGCCCGCAGAAAGCCGGATAAGTGGGCAACCTCACTTCCAAATCACACTCTCTGGGCCCTCATTCCATGGAATCTGGCCTTTCCCCCCTCTGTACAATTTGCTGTTACTCCCTCCCTTTCCTCTGGCCAACATTAGATGCTGTGCAGTATTAATTAATGCGTAAATTAGTTTACTTTTGTAATTATTATTATAATTAATTTAAGTAGTAGTAGTAGTAGCAGTAGTAGTACTAATAGTATTACTATTTATTATTACTGTTACTATTTATTTATTTATTAGTAAGTTTATTGCATTTATTTATTTAATAGTATATTTATTTCAGTAATTGTCCTTAGAGATTACCATGTCACTTGTGGCCACCTCTGAACACCTTCTTGAAGTTACTTAGCTACACTCAGTTTCAGGTTCTAGTTGGCAGGGGTGTATAAAATGCGGACAGCATTGATAAGAAGGAACCAGTGCTCTACAAAGTACAACAAAGCACAGGCTTTCTTCTGACTGGTGCCAAATAAATGTATATGCATTTACACCGGGCTGGAGAGGTCGAGCCATTGCTTGCAGTAAAATTGGTGCTTTTCAAATATTTCAGAAAGATGACAATACAAAGATCTAACAATAGCCTTGGTTTCCACACTGAGAGGAGCCCTACCACCTTCGGTGTGTCGGGTTAGCGCTAACCTGCACAGAAGTAAACTCTCATCCTGTTTCCGTGTGCAGATGAATTTATTAGTTCCCAGTTCACCCTGTGTGTTTATGTGTACTGTAACAACAGTATTCTGATATACAATCCTATGTGCCGGATTATATCTAATATAAGCTATAAGTCATCATATGTACTTGTGTGGAACTATGTTGTTAGCGGAACCAAACCTGTATACACCAATCACCAACCTAATAGAGAGTCACATACACAGCTTGTAGTTGTAACGCATAATAGTCTGGTCTGTTTTTTAGCGAATGAGGTACATTGATACAGCGGGCGATCACAAGCTATCATTCTGGATACAAGGTAAGTGATCCATACAATGTACCTTATAGGCCAAGGCTCACCTAGAAAGCGGGGTCATGAAATAATGTAAGCCTCACTCACGCAGGGAACCTATATACTTCCAGCATCTATTATTTTGCCCTATCAGGGTCTCACCTAATAGGAAATTTCTTATAGGTCTTATTTTTCATCTCTTTAATATTAAGGCAATTTTCACTATTTCTTCTCATAACACATGAGTGTTTCCCTCTTCCCTTGAAATTGTGCTCTGTATGAAGTGAGGCTAATTGATGCCTTTTGAGGGTGTAGTCTGGGAATATCTAATCCCAAATATTGATGGGACAGAATATTGCTACAACAATATTGAGGTACAAGATATCGAAAGATAAGTTTCTATACATTTTCTATACCTAACACCACATATACATACCTTTCTGATATATATTTATCTTCAAGGTATGTAGCTCTGGAGTTAAAAATAGTAAATCCTTACCTTTCTCTGCACACTTACCTTTCAATTTCTTGTCCCTCGATATTGTTATCACGATAATCAGTCTCGTCAATATTTGGATTTTGATATTCCTAGCCACATAACCTTTGAGGCAGTGTGAGGGTTTGTTCCGAATTAGCACAGTAATGGTATACAGAAAGCCAGATGTTTCTGAAATAACAATGTAAGAAACATATGGGCCAACACTAAGCGGAGAGCTAAGAAAGGAGCAGTTCCCACCTGTTGCACTATCATACCCAGTAGGGTTGGTAGCTCTGCCCACTAACTGCCAATTGAAGTTGGCAGGTCCAGGTTCCCTCCACCTCCTCTTTGTTTCAGATGTCTTGGTGCTTAGTGGAGATAGTCATGGGATCAGGGCAGTCCCGGGGCATCTGTTTGCAAGTGGCTCAGGACTTACCTTGTGATAAATCATCAACTCCTTTCCAGTGGCGGCCAGGCACGGATCGGGGATGGCGAGGTGGGTGGAATGTAAAAAAAGGAAGAAAAAAACTTACCTTATCACCGCCGTGTCTCTCCAATCTCTCCTCCGTGTCAGGACTCGCCCGGAACAGGAACCAGGAAGCACCTAGGCTCCCCTGACCAATCACAGCGTTGTTTTTGATCTGAGCGCCGTGGTTCAGCGCTCAGCCAGGGAATGGGGGCCTGGGCATGTTCTCCACTCAGAATGTAATGCAGCCTGCGTGGAGAACATGCAAAGTGCCCATGAATGTTTGGACGGCCCACGAGGGCCGGCCAAGCATTCATGCGCACTTGGAGTGGCCAAACCACTCCTCCCCTGCCCCGCTCTGAGAGCAGAGCAGCCCCGCCCGCCCCGGCCACAAAGCAGCAGGAACAAATAAAATGATAATAACATTCAGTTATTTTCATATTATTTTTCCTTTAGTTACACTGCTTAAAAGCAGTGGGACGACGTACCTCAGCCTTAGTGGAGGAGCCGCCACTGCCCCTTGTGTCCTTCAGTATCCCGTACATCCTCCAAAAGAGAACCATGCTTGCAGGCTCTCAAACTCTTGGAAGGCAATGCTTCATTTCAGGTCATGGCTCTGTCTCGTGCTGGGGTCCTTAGAAGTTTGCATCCAGCAATTCCTGGTAAAATTGCTGTTGTTAGCCTCCCTCCCAGAGGGACCTTCTTTGTCCTCTAGGGGAGCTAGTTGATTACTTGTCATCCCTGATTACCTGGTTTGCCCGACTCCCGCTATCGGTTATTCTCCTGACTCTTTCTCATCCTCTATTCTTGTCATATAATTTGTGTTCTTTGTCAATTTCCAAATCTAATTGTAACAGCTCATTAGATTTATACAGTGCTTATGTGCAAGCGCTATGGAAATCTGTTTTTTTTCCAGCTTCAGCAGGCTGTATTCTGTCTCCTAACCTTGTCCCGGAAATGGTTTTGCATGTTTATTGTCATTCCAGACGTACCAACGGATTTCTAAAAGAGGGGAGGGAGCACACTTCAGTAAAGAGTAACACCTTAAATTTGGGGGTGCTGGCAATGCTGCT
This sequence comes from Calotriton arnoldi, assembly GCA_963921515.1. NCBI lineage: Eukaryota > Metazoa > Chordata > Amphibia > Caudata > Salamandridae > Calotriton > Calotriton arnoldi. The sequence goes on along the minus strand of CAWUFW010002696.1, from coordinate 1,928,001 downwards.
CACAGTCTTCTCAGGTTTCTGTACCCCCCCCACCCCCCAGAGCGCAAGGGCATCCCAATTTGCTCAGCAGCCCAATCACGCAAATGAGCCAATCATCGAAGGGGGGAACTGACTCATTGCAAGGTGTGAGTGAATCAAGCCCCCGCTAAAGAGTGAGGTGAGCTGGAAACCCTTGCACAGATTAGGTCTCTAGCATGTGTAAATAGTCACAACCTTCTCAGGACACGGTAGTTCCAGGTGACTTATGCTAGTAGGGTTCCCGCCAGTCCGCCTTCCCTGCTCCACTTCTAGTTTAGTTAGTTCAGGCTTCTCTCTTTATTTCATGGATTGGCTTAGATCCACCCCTTTGCTCTCTTAGCCAGCAGCTGTAGCACATAAAAATGCAATGAAACTGTCATCCTGAGTACGATGGGGGCGGGACCAAGGGAGTTTGAGTGGGGTCAGACAAGTTGCTAAAAAGAACAGAACATGCTGTAACTATTTTGTTGGCTTTTCACCTACTGGTAACTACATATGAAGTACAATGCAAACTCATTAAATGAAAAAATGCAAGTAAATTTAATCTGTGAGAATTGCTTTGTTCTGGTAGGAAAATGTAGTTGGTTGTGTGTGTGTGTGTGTGTGTGTTTGAGAGAGTGAGAGAGAGAGTACGCGAGCGAGAGAGAGAGAGAGAGAGAGAGGAGAGAAAGAGAGAGGAGAGAAAGAGAGGGGAGAGAGAGAGAGAGAAGACTAGAGGGTCATTGATTTGAATTCTTGTTTGTGAACTGTGGAATAGTGTCATGTTCATTTATAGTGCTATGAGGTCCCATCCTGTGACAGAATAGAAAGCACTCTAAATATATGTAAGTTGTTAGTGCTTAATTTGTAAAACAATTAAGTGCCAGGGCTCTCGTCAGGAGGCCACTGCAGCTTGCCCAAACATTGCCCCTGCAATGCTGCCAATAGTACTACCGAAACACCTACTAACCATCGCACTCCTAGAGGGTGACAATTCGGTCTATTCCAGACCTCAAAGCTATAAGAATGGCTTGGGCGGCAGAAAATAGTAATTTTTTATATATACTGAATTAATAATGGACTGCTGTTGTGGTCATCTCAGACAGCGCCACCTTGTGACAGACTGCCACAACGCCGGTGTTGACAATTAAGTGCCGGTGCCGAGCACCGGAAACCACAGGCTCAAATTAAGCACGGGTTGTTAGTTTTAAAAATGTATTTAACACAGTAAAGGCAGGCTGCCACAGTTTAAAACATTCATTGCTCACATTGTAAGGTAGCTTTCACACAGTATGAGAGCGACTATCCATCATCGGTGATGGATGCTTGCAGCAAACTTATAAATGTTTTTACTTTTCCGAAAACAATCCCCAAAAGTGGAGATTGTTTTCAGAAAAGCAATAACTAATGGCCCCAACACCACAGCAGTTTTTTCCCTATAGTGTGGGGTCACTTTGTTTTTTTACTGTCCCTCACCGCTAAGATATTTCTGATGGTGATGGCTAGTAAAAAAGAAAGCCATATGATGGCGAGTAAGAAAAAGGCAGATGGTGGAATGGCTTATATCCGACGGCTCATACTACCCCAATTCAAAACTGGGTGGGCTGACCGAGAGCTTGCTAGACAGGAGATGCCTGTCGGCCAAACTCTAAACCATGCTTTCTTATAGTGTTTTCAAAAGCTTTTAGTAATACACAATCAGACTGTACCTAGTGCAATTTATTTTATAGGTTTCTATTAACAGGAAAAGGTCTAGGGCTGTTAAAACTGTACAGTACCTCTCAAAAAGAATAACTCTATGTCGCCACAAGGCTTCAAACAATTGTATCAATTAAAGCATTTATTAGCCCTGAAGCAGCCTTTAAATTTGCTGATTAATCAGTTGCCGCCTTTACATTTCTTTCTGGTAGAGCACCTTAAAGAATAGTTTTGTTTCCTCTTTAGCTGCCAGTCCCGTCTCTCACTACACAATAAAAGAACCCCCACTCCCTTCCTTTTCAGCTTGAGGCAACAACTTAAGGGCTTTCATTAAATGCCCAGAAACGATTGCGTTTTAACAAAAATTATGGGAAATATTTTGGAAAAATTAATAAACTTGGTGTAGTGATCTGCTGGACACATTCTAGTGTTCCAGCATATGTCCTATGTAACCAGCCACTCCCCGAGGGCTGACCTGTACACTCACCCCACACCCATCCTGAACAGGTGTCACCAGTCAGTGAACCCAGCTAATAAAAGAGAGTGGGCGCACATGCCCTGTGCCAGTTCTAGTTATCCTAACGATGTGTATGTGTGGTCATTAGTGCTACATGAGGGCCTAGGGCCCTAGACCTTACAATCGTGGCGAGCGGGTCAATCCCCACGTGTGAGCTGTCGGCCGTTTTGCGTTTCGTCATTGGGGAAGTAATGGCCCAAGTCTAAGGCACCCCCCAGCATCTGCTGCCAGCAAGACAGCAACCGTTGCAAGGCGAGAGTCAAGCCACCCAGCGAGTGCGCACACCAACAGAGAAATTCTACGCCGGCGTTCACCGGTAATATCCTGCAAACTCTGCCTGCATGCCCTGGAGCCCCCGTCGTGCCAACCGGCCCTGGGGTTAGAGATTTGGAAAAGGGGGTAGAGTGCTGCAGCTAGCATTGTGGGCCCTCAGTGCTCGAGGCGCCAGCACGCTGCCAACCCAGAGTGGGAGAAGCGAACCAATAGAAAAACAGGACAGGCTCTGACAAGCTGTGCTCCCCCTCCCATTGCCTACCGCCTCCAAAAGGAACTTGAGTGTGGCAGGCCCGACCAACTTTGTGACAGTCAATTTGGTACCAAATTTTGTCAGTTGGTTCGGCTCCTCTATAGTGGTTCATTGACCCGGGTATGGGTAAATAATGGAATGTAAGTTCAAGACCGTTCACATTGCACAAGGGTACCTGTCAGGGGTGCCCGTTGTCTCCAATGCTCTTTGCCCTGGCGCTGGAGCCCTTGTTGGAATGGGTGAGGAGAGATCCTTTAATATGGGGCATTGACTGTGGTGGGGACTGGGCGGAAAGCCTCTCCCTCTACACTGATGACATCCTGCTATATACCATGAAACCGCGAATGACGATAGACAGGGTACTTCATATCTTTTGACTTGTTCGAGGGATACTCTTGGTAACAAATTAATTGGGAGAAATTCCTGATTTTCCCCTAAGTGGGGTAATTCCCACACTACAGGCCACATGCATGATTCTGATCATGTGCAATGGGTTCAAATACTTAGGCATCTACATAACAAGAAATGGAGACGAGTTTCACAAGAAAAATCTCTACCTACATTTCAACTCACTTGGAAGAGATGTACAGCATTGGCGGAAGCTCCCGTACTCACTGATGGGGAGAGCAGTACTATTTAAAATGATGACCCTGCTAAGGTTACTTTATGTACTGCAAAACACTCCATATACCGTCCCACACGGTTTTTCCAAAAGGTTGACGGCTTAGTGCGACAACTTCTCTGGGATAGGGGATGTTCGAGAATTGTGCTGGGAAAATTACAGCGTGGAGTATACGAGGGGGGATTGGCAGTCCCTCATATATGTAAATATTATTGGGCATCACATTTAGTGGTGAATAATGACTGGGTATCCTGGGAAGCTGCAGAGCCCACTTACAGAGTAGACAGACACATTATGGGAGACATACTTCAGTGCTTTATCATAAGAGAAATATAGACGCCCTGACATTCTACACACAGGTGATGGCGAGAATATGATGGGAGGCAACCAAGTTTGTAGGATGGGAGGACAGACTAACAGAGGTAACGCCACTGTGGGATAGTGACACTTTACGGGAGTTCCGAACACTACAGGGATTCACCAAATGGAAGCTAATAGGAATTGAGCGACTCTGAGATGTATGGAGGGGGCAAGTTTATACGACCTCAGAGACTTTTCAGCAGCAGTATGAAATGGCGGCGCTATAAATACCTACAACTAGGATACACGCTGAGGTGTCACCTATGGGAGGGAGAAACATTGACCAACGCAGCGCCTCTAGAGGATTGCTTACTATTGGGCCCCATGCCTGAGAAGGCGGTCCCCTTGGTATATGCTAAACGTATGAACACTTTTCCTGATCCATTAGTCAAGATGAGAGCAGGACATAGGTCACCTAGAGGACGATGATTGGACAGAAGCTATACAGATCCCCAGAGAATTGGCGATATGTGCAAGGTTTTGTTTAATACAGTTACACATATTGCACAGGTCATATTATTCTAGGGCACTGCTCCATTGCTTGGGGTGGGCAGATGATGCACTTTGCATCAGGGGATGTGGGAACAAGGGGTCCTTCTTTCACATACTCTGGGAATGCCCAGAAATACAAAGGTATGGGACCAGGGTGACACAAATTATGTTGAGGGTTACGGGTCAAGGGGTACTTCTGACGTCCAGTTCCTACATTTTGTGTCTATCTGGAGATTAGGGGGGTTTAGATGCCAAGAGATCTGGCTGCAGTTGGCATCGGGGATTGCTAAAAGGAATATAGCACATGCATGGGGGGTATGGAGAGCACCACGGGTTGGAGACTGGGTGGCAGATGTGGATTGGTGCTGGAGAACCGAACACGTGGTCTACCAGAGATGGGGATGTCCAAAGAATTGGGAGACAATCTGGGATACTTGGTGCAATTATAGAGAGGAGTCAGAGGGATAGAATGCTATGGAGCGAGGTCTTGCTCCCTGAGAGTTTAAAACTGTACAATTCCACCTCCAAATATGTATGCAAATTATTATGGGAAACTGTTAGTCCCTACGTCATAATGTAATGCTTGTGAGAAGTTGGCCTGGCATATGCTGTCTACTAGTTATAGTGGGCACCTTGCACCAGTCCAAACAACCCTTATTGATGATAGGTTTAAAGACGACCTTTATTGAAAGCTATCCTAGTGGTAGCTATGGAGAGCAGCCTTCAGGCTAAGTCTTGAAGGAGTGTAAAGCAGCTTGGTTTACCAGATTATAACCTCTTGAATGACCAAATGAAAGGAGAACCACACAAGGTATATATATAAAATATATGTATTTATTTCTAAACACTAACTACTAATCTCTTTATGAGATTAGAGTCCAAGATGCACAATATCACAGTGTTAAAACGACAGGAAATAGCACAATATACAATGTGTCCCAGGGGGGGACCAAACCATATATTAAGAAAGTGGTATAAGAACCACGACTTGACTAGACACAGTGCCTAGAGCACGTAGAATCGCTGGGACCCCAAGGAACCACCCAAGGTAGTGACACAGGAGACCCACGGGGGACGTGTGCAGTGAGAGAACACAGCCGCGAGCGCCGTAGGATTCTATGAGGAAAGTCGCGGTTGGAATTTTAAAGTAAAAGGACACTTAGAAGAGGACTTTGAGCAAACCCCTTTAGACTTAAGGGGTTCTAGGGCCAACACCCACGGGAGCATCGTAGTACTCGAGTTACCTCACCCAGGGAAGCCGGGTGCATAGGTGTCAAAGGGTGTCGGGAATCGTCTTTGTTTTCAATGGCGATCTGCTGCAAAGTTCTGCTGCCGTGAAGAAGAAAAGTGTCCGGAATGATCCAAGCCTGGATCGAAGATGTGAAGAACCTGAAAGCAGAGGGGACAGAGTCTGGGTCACTAGCCAGTGACCAGTAGCAGAGCAATCGAATGCCCACCGATGTCGGGTGCTTCAGGTGCGAAGAGGTGAAGCTTGACTCTGCAGCCACGGGACCCGGAGATGTCAAGGAAGACCAGGAGCCGGATTCGAGCAGTCCCACATAGGATGTCGGTGCTCGGATTGAACACAACAAGCCTTGGCAACAGCAACCCATGCAGGAAGAGAAAAGATGCTTCTGTGCGGACCAGCAAGGTTCTGGGGACTCCCCAAGTGATGGAGAGGCAGGGCACATCTGGAGCAACCAGGGAAGCCCAATTAAAGTTAGAGTTACCTTCTTGGGGACCCACAGGATAATGGACCAGGGATCATGAAGGGACCTCAAGAGGAATCACAAAATGGCGGCCCAAGGAACACTCGTTGAGTGTAGGCCAGCAATCTTTGGTGCAATTACTGCTCGGGGTCAGGGCTACGAGTAACCCAAAGCTCAGCCTCAGGGGTTGCCGGAAAGCTGATGCTTCTGCAAATGGTCGCGGTGTCCAGGGGTTCGGGTTGCACGGTCTCCACGAGGGATACAGGCCTCAGACTTGCTGTGGGCACAGATCAACCTCAGAGACCTTGGAAACCCACCTCCTATGTGGCAATATTCTTCGGAGTCCGTCGGAGCTTCGGAGATGCCAACCGGTCAGTTGCATTAAAGGTGCCTGCCTTGCAGGGGAGTAACTCCTTTACTCCAAGGGAGATTGTTCAGTCATCCAGCGTAGTGTAGATCGTCGAAGTACTTGGTTTCTGTGTCAGAGTTTAGTCCAGGTGTAATCTAAAGTCCTGTAGTCAGGGGTTCCTACTTTATACCCAAGGAAAGGGTGGGACAAACTCTGGGGACCCACCTATGGGAGGGTCAGGAAAGAGGGGTGGCTACACCCATTTCCTTTGTCCAGTTTCGCGCCAGAGCAGGGGCTGGTAGCCCCTGCAACCGGTTTGAGCTGGACTATGCACAGGGACACCAAATGTGCCCCCAGTGCAGACTTCAAAGCACTCTTGGAGTGCACCCACCCAGCCCCAATACACTAAAGCCTGTCTGGGAGGTGGTCACACCTCCCTGTGACAGGAAACCTATTGTCCAGGCCTCCCCTGCCGGAGTTTCGTCCAGCAGCAGGAGGGCAGACTCGTGTCTGTGGCTGCAGCATCCATTTTGTGATGCCAGGGTTCTGTTAAGCTGGTACCGGGTGTACCGGTGGTGCCATGTTTCTCCCTCTAGTAGGGTGGAATCATACCTCCCACCCCAGTTACTGGGGTGGAGGTATGATTCCAAGGTGTTTGACACCAAACACAACATGTTTCCATGCAGCCATTCTCAAGTTTGCATTTACCGCGAGGTTATAATGCACTTAAGAGTATATGGTCTGTCTGCATCACAAACAACCTTGGAATAAAGATTCCGAAAGCTGCAGAGGGGCTCTGCTCATGCATGAGCACCCTCTCACATGAAACCCAGCTCCCTGCCTTCAGGATTGTTAAGGCCTGCCATAGGGGTGACTGATAGGTTTACATATGCAGTGATATGGAGAGATATAGGGAACCTATATCTCAGTAAGGGGTGTGTTAGAACTGGGGGTCTCTAGTTGGCAATGGTATGCACCTTTGTCCAAATAGGGACCCTTGCTTCTAAGTCAGGGAAAGGGGATTACACACCTGGATAACCCCTGCTCACCCCCTTGGTAGCTTGGCACGAGCAGGCAGGCTTATCTAAGAGGCAGTGTGTTAAGCATTTGTGAACACATACAGTAATACAGTGAAAACACTACAGATGGACGCCACACAGGTTTTATAAAAATAAGTATTCTTTATATAGATTTATCACAAGACCACAAACGACAAAAATCCACAATACTGTAATCAATAATACTTCAAGATGGTAGAAATGGTTTAAAAATAGGTTCTTCACTTAAAAGCAGTCTTTAGCAACAAATAACCCCAACTGGAGTTATCACGACGTCGAGGTCAAAGAAATCCCAAAGTACGGCGCCGACTGCGAGGTGCGCGGCGTCGGGCCCGGAGTCAAAACAGACCCACAAAGAACAGTACCTTGGAAAAGCGAAAACAAAGACAGCTCACGGCGTCGGGGAGGTGCGGCGTCGTTGGCGCATTGCGGCGTCGGTTCCTTGCTTTGGAGGAGAGGATGCGTCGGGACCTGGATGCTTGCGCAGGCAGGGGAGGCGTCGGTTCCGGACCGGAGAGGAGGTGACGTCACGATGGCGCCGAGGCCACGGTTCCGTACGATGTCACGATGTCGATAGATTCTTGACCACCCACGTCGACGATCGGCTCCGCGATGATGTCAGCTTCGGAGTCGATGCGGCACAGCAGCAGGTGTCGGGCCAGCGTCATAAGTCGGAGCAGCGCTCACGGCTATAGCAGGCTTACGATGTCGCTCGCTGGCGTCGAGGTGGCACGGCGGTCGGCGTCGAGTCTTCGTTGCAAGTCGGAGCAGCGCTCACGGCTTCGATGCAGGAGACGGCGTCGCTCGCCGGCGTCGGTGTTGCAAATTCCTTCTGTAGCACCAGAACAGCAAGTTCCAGATGCAGGCAAACAGAAGGGGTGAAGTCTGGTATCCCTGAGACTTCGGTCAGGAGGCAAGCTCAAATCAAGCCCTTGGAGTAATATTCTGCAAGATGATGAAAGTTCTTTAAAAGTTCCTTCTCCTTTCCTTGGCAATGAAGAAACCACTGCAGGCCAACCCAGCAAACAGCACACTTGGCAGAGGGGCAGTCCAACTCCTGCAGCTTCCTTGGTTCTTCTCCTTGGCAAAAGGGTCGTCTTGTTGTTCCAGAAGTGATCTAAAGTTCTTGGGTCTGGGTCCCAATATTTATACTACTTTTCTCTTTGTTCTCTGAAGGCAGAGAGGCCTTTGCCTAGTCAAAACCAGTTCTGGTCAGTCTTGGAGCACTTTGTTGACAAGACTCCTTCTTTCCTTTCACAGTGTAGGCCAGGGACATCAGACACACCACAGGAGGTGGAGCCAGCATTGTGGAGGGAAGGCACAGCCCTATTCAGGTCCCAGGTGCAACTCCTCCCTCCTATCTGCATGCAGATCTCTCTATTCAGCCCTGTGCTGACTCACCCTGTCTCCTGGCAGCCCCCAGCCCCTGTCACTCAAACTCCAGACAAGGAATACACAACCTAGCAGAGGCAGGCTTGGATAGTTAGGCAAGAAAATACCCACTTTCTAAAAGTGGTATTTTCAAACACAGAATGTTAAAACCAACTTCACTAAAAGATGTCTTTTATCATTCTGAGTTCAGGCATACTAAACTCGAATTTCTACCTGGTTCCCTGAGTCAGTTAGGATTATAAAATGTAATAATCTAACTGCCCATTCTGGCCTATGGGGAACAGGGAGCCTTGCAATAGTGAAAAACGAAAATGGCTGTAATTCACTATTAGGACATGCCACACACATCAGGGCAGGTCCTACCTTTTACCTACAATGCACCCTGCCCTAGGGCCTACCTTAGGGGTGACTAATATGCAGAAAAGGGAAGGTTTAGGGACTGGTAAGTGGGTGCACTTGCCAAGTCGACATGGCAGTCAGACTGCACACAGGCTCTGCAATGGCAGGCCTGAGACACACTTTACAAGCTGCTTCTGTGGGTGGCACAACCAGTGCTGCAAGCCCACCAGCAGCATTTGATTTACAAGCCCTGGGCACACCTGGTGCACTATACTAGGGTCTGACAAGTAAATCAAATGATCCAATCATAGAGTCACTAATCAATGCATCAATTTACCATAGGGAGCACTTGCACTGTGGCACTGAATAGCAGTGGCACAGTGCCCAAAGCATCTAAAACCAGCAAACAGATCAAAAACAGAGGAGGCAATCAGAAAAAAATGGAAGGGAGACTCACGCCAATGATACCAGGTCTAACACGGTGCATACACCACCTTACACAGGCTGCTGTAGCAGACCTGTTGTGTCATTTTGGATGGCCTCTCAAGGGTGGCATAATACATGCTGCAGCCCCTGGGAGGCCTCTGGGGTACCTATGCCCTGGGTACATAGTATACTATATACTAGGGACTTATAAGGGTACCCCAGAACCCAATCTGGAGTGTACCTAAAGTGCATGCAATCAATTTAAGGGGAAAGCAGATAGGCTGGGGTCCTGAATAGCAGGATCCCAGCCAAACTAAGTCGAAAACCAGCAAAACACCAGGAAAAAAGTGGGGGCAACCATGCAGTCAGATTCCACCTTCCTACAATGCTCACAAAAGCAATATTTTAGGCACAATGTATTCATCTCAATGGAAGTAACACGTCTCCATGCTTTTGTAGAACTGAGCAACTGTTTAATAAAAAGAATTTTAACAACACAAAAAATCTTTGTAACAGTCAAGCTGCCCTGATGCAACGTGCAAGGAGCATAACCCCTTCCCGCAGCGGAGAAAGTCGAGGCCACACATCAACGGTGCGAATCCCTCGCATCTACATGGGAAAACACAGCCCCTATATGAATTGAAAGGCCCGCAGTAAGAGAAACGATTGTCTGGGCCTATGAAGAGTGGCGCCTGCAGCACCCCTCAGACGCCATTCAGCTGAACTGCACCATGGGGTGAAATCTCATCCATTACCCGCAGCGGTTCAGGCCGTCCCCTAAATTCCTTTTTTTGCAGATTTATGTAGCGCAAACTCGACCCAAAGGTATTGGAGCGCTTTACATGAGCACCGGTTACCTTACACAAGGACACATTCATGTTTTTTGGTGGGCACGGGGAGATTAAGTGATTTGAACAGAATCACAGGATGTGGACGCGACCCCGAGGCTCGAACCTTGGTTTCCAGCACCAAAGTCGGCAGCTCTAGCCGTCAGACCACATCCTCTCCCTACCTTACCAATGATGTGACTGAGGGTTGGACGAGAGGTTGTAGCGAGGGATGAGGGCCCCCGAATGGAAGTTTGTTGCCCCCCTTGAGAGAAGGATGGCATCTGTACGGGCAGCACGGGGAGAAAGACAAAGCCTGCACAGACAATGAGCAACATGGCCCGCAGCTGGAATAGGAGCTGCCGCGGCTGTCTACAGTGTTTGAAGCGCCACCTAGTGACTGTGTGTTGACACCCAACAGGCCCCGAGTGCTTGGAGGAGGGGTGTTGTGTGCCTTCGGTTTCAAAGGAAGGAGGAAGGAGGAAGGAGGGGGGCTTGAGCCCCCCTCCTTCAAAAGGGAAAGATCGATGGCTCAATCGTTCTCAGGTAATGCGGTGAGAATCTGGAACTTGCTTCCTCCATTGCTCCGTGCCACCACCTCTACCCGGATCTTCAAAGCTGACCTCAAATCTCTTCTCTTCCAAAGACACTTTCAGAACTAATACCTTCATTCTCAAACCCCTCTAAGAAGTTCGTTCATCTTTGTAAATTTGTAATATTTTTTCTTGTACATTCCTCACCCTTGCTTGCTGTGTGTGATATTGTGTTCTTGCCTTCAATGGTTTTACCCTACCTCTTCTAGTCTCCTGTTTAATTTTGTAACGTTCTATTTTGTAACATTTCTCTCATGTAACGTAACTGGTTCTATTGTACAGCGCTCTGACACCTTCGGGTAAAGTCTGCGCTATATAAAAATGCATTAAATAAATAAAATAAAGGAGAAATAGACATTGATGCCAATGATTAAAGCCGCCAGGCGTGAGTGAAAGCCCCGCAAAGCACTTATCACCTAGCTCTGTTGTCCAGAGGGTAGCCTCCCCTCTCAGCGAGTGAGCAATGAATGATCCGTCGAGGAGAAAAGTTGCTGGGGACTCTACATAGGGTTGCAGTGCTACCTAGTGGCCATAGGTGGTTACTGCACCCGTTTAAAGTAAACCTTGTACAGAGGAAAGGCCCGCAGCACTAAGAAGGCTGCCGTGGCCCGCAGTGGAAGAGGTGGCAGCATCAAACTGTCATGAACTGCTAAGAAAAGCGACTGTACTGCAGAAAGAGACTGGCTAAGACTGTGCCGCACACCCCAGGTGGGCTGCCCAGTGCTTTGAAGGGGAGAGACTGCGAACCCCTGGAGGGAGAGAACCCCGAGAAGCCCAGAGCTGCCCCGCCAAGAAAGCTGCCAAGAGGACAGTGGAAGCAAACTGAGTGAAACCAAAGGCTGCGCCGAAGAAGACGAAAGGAAGCAGAGCATCAAAAGTGGGTGTTCACCCATGTAAGGCCCTGCTCATAAGCCTGTAAGTACTGCCTGAGTCCTGTGGCACCTGGGAAGGCTGAGTGCATGTTGGCCTGAGAGAAGAGGCCCACGATGAGGAGAAGATGTTCCCGAAGAGAGAGGAGTGGGCACGCAAGGCGCCAGCAGAGGGCGCCTATGGAGAAAGACTGAGAGCACGTGGTCAGAGGTGCGCAGAGGGCCGCACCGGGAATTCTAACAGCAGGGCAGGAGCCCTAAAGAGAGAGAGCCCTCTGAAGGAAAGAAGCAGAGGCTGCACCAGTCAGCCACCCCAGTTCAGAATGGCCACCGTTGGCCCACCGAGGATGTCACACGGAGTGACTGACCTTGACAAGTACACCCGCACTTAGGCAGGACCAAGCGCTGCGAAGGCATAGTCCCAAGGCACAAGCAGTGCATCCTCGAGTGAAGAAAAAGCGAAGGAAGAAGGGTGACCCTCCAGCCAGGGAGTGGAGCACCAAGAAGATCCCTGAGGGAAGGGACAGGACTTGTGAGAGCTCCATGAGGAGAAAGAAGACCTGTGAGAGGTCCATGAGGAGAAGAGTTATGTCCCACCGACAGGACAAGAGTCAGGTCCTACAGAGAGGACAGGACTTGGCTGGGGTGGTCACTGTAAAGAGAAGGTCACAGCAAGAGACCTGGTCAGGAGAGAGAGAGAAGAGAATCAGTTCTAGGAGTAGGAAGTGACCAGGGAGGTCCATGTGAAGTGCACGTCACATAGAGAGGCCTGGTCAAAAGGGAGAAGAGCTTGGCAGGACGCCACATTATGGAAGAGCAAAATGAAGAAGTGCGTGGCAAGATGTCATAATGCCACATCACGAAGAAGAAGAGGAAAGAGGAGAAGAAGAGTAGCATGACGCCACATCACACTTAATGGGGATGAGGAGAAGAGTGTGGCACGAGGCCACAGTACCACATCATAAAGACGAACATGAAAGAAGAGGAGAGAAAAGAGTGTGACAGATTTGTCACATGGAAGATCACTGACAGTCATCGGTAACTCTCATTGTTATCAAGTGCATCACATAAGTCATCTGAAGAGCATCACACCACCAGAATGGAACAGTACGCCTGCAAAACAACGAGAGGTTGACAAGGCTTCCCTGGCGTCATGGGAGGCTGGCCACCCAGAAACCATCTGTTATACCCAATGAACCCGAAGCCTGCTGAAGAGAGCATACTCGACCATTTGTATCATCCACCCTAGGGACTGCACGAGAGACTTGGACGTGGATCTGTTCAGACTTCCATTGTGACCTCAGTCATAGGGCCCTTAAGAGGCTCCAAACACTCCACACAGGCCCGTGGCAATCGAGGGGCAAGGGCCTCAGGGAATTCTGGTGAGAGGGGAGTACCGACACAAGAGATGCGTGTGCAGCAGCTCCATGACAGGCACTCAGAAGCACTGAGGTTACGGACGGAGACTTGTCACCTAAAGACTATCTGATGAAGGCCCATGCACCGGAGTCCTGACGGCCAGAGCACAGAGACCCTGAGACAACCGCCCTTTATTGCTGCACAAACGAGTTGGATGTGGTCCTGTTGGCAGTTCCTTAGTGACGCCTTTGCACAGCTTACGAGAGGCCCAGCACAGTCCACACAGTCCTGTGGCAGCCCAGCAGAAAGGGCCTCAAGGAAGTTCATGTGAGAGGGGAGTCCTGGCACAAGAGGGAAGTTTGAAGCATCTCCACCAGCTAGCAATGGGGAGCATCATGGCCTTCAAGGAAGACTCCCATCCATCAACGTCATCCTCCGTCTTTGCAGATTGGCCAACCATGGAGACAGGGTGTTTTCAAAGACCCCTCTGCAGCAGACTCCACTACTGATCCTGATGCATCATTCAAGTGAACTGTGTAAATAGACTCCAGCACCATGAGATCAGGCGGGACGGAGCAATAGTGCCCATGCGGACTGCCTGAAGTGACTCCATCATGTTTTGTTTTGTTGATTGTTTTTCCCCAAAGGTTTGACTTTGTTTATTTATTTTTCAATAAAGTTTGGGTGGGATGCTGTGATCTGCTGGACAGGTTCTAGTATTCCAGCATGTGGCCTAAGTAACCAGCCACCCCGAGGGTTGTGGCCTGTATACTCACCCCACACCCATCTATCACAGGTGTCACCGGTTAGGTGACACTGCTAATAAAAGGGGCCGGGTGCACGTGCCCTGGGCCAGTTCCAGTTACCCTAATGATGTATCTGTGTGGTCATTAGTGCTTCATGAGGGTCCAGGGTCCTAGATCTTACACTTGGGAATGCTGTTCCCAATAGATACCGCCCCATTTCAGTCTCTGCTCTGCTGTACATCAGGTTTCACTCACCCGGAATACTTCCGGTGTGCTGGTGGCTGCAGGATTACCCAGATCCCACTGTTCCCTTACCAAACTACCTAAACTGATCCATGAATAGCCAAATCCGCTCAGACAGGCAACCAAAGGAAAGGGGGTTGGAGAGAGGAGGGAAGAACAGGCTGACTTCTGAATTTGGGAGTCATTTTAAAGAATTCTCAGTATTCTTTTAGCCGATTGTGTCCTTATACCCTGATGGAGAGCCTTCAAACAAGTGAGATAAACAGCAAGTCAAATCAGCAGTCAAGATTTGGGTAACCTCAGCCTGGACAAACAGTCTTTTAACATTGGTTGGAAATAACCAACAGCAAGAATAAAGAATTGTTTAACCCTGCATAGTTAGTAAATTCACATGGGAGGTAAATGTTATGAGAAGATCAACTATTTCGTCACATTTCGATTCAAGATTTCTTAATTCCTTGTTCCTTACCAGGAATTGCTGAAGTTTTAGGTTGTTTACATTCTTGTCTAGTTTCTCTTTAACTTTGCATTTAAAAAGGACTTCAGTCTTTCCTCATCAAATACGTCTTTTTTTAAATTAATTGTAGTGCATTGACCTTTTTACTAATTCTTCTTTTTTCTCTCCAGAGAATCTGGATTACAGAGAGTAGAGTACTCCACCCAGGAGGTTCCAGTAGTTAGACTATCAGGGTCATAAGTGAGTAGCTAATTTGAGAGTGCTAGGACTGTGCCTTCCTCTCATCACAGCAGAATTATAGCCAAGCTCTCGACTGGCTCTTGGGTGCGGGTTAAATAGGGCTGCATCCTAGATAGCTTTTGAGTCTTGTGGGGGCCCAAGATCTTGTTTAACTTGCGAGATCTCAGGAGATCTCACACATGTAAAAACAATGAGACTTTATTATCATGAATTTTCAAGATTTCTGTGGCCTCCTTCAGTGAGGTTTCCAATTTGTAAATGATTAAGGGGCAATGTACAATGGAATATTACTTTATCGACAATCCGAATTGGAACCTTGGTAAATATGGGATCAAGAACAGGGGTGTTGCAAGGATTCTGCTCAGGAACGGAACTATGCTTGGGATCATAGACCATCGGCAGGTAGGGATTGAGTCACCATACCACTGCAGTATCTATGAGCCCGAGTCCAACCAGCTATAGTGCCTCACTTTCTCTCCTAGCCTTACCAGGGAGACAAGTGAATTGGCGCCCCAGAACACAATACTCTCGACCCTCTCAGGGATTGCGGTAACAGGACACATCCTTTCGCTCTCTCAATCGTACTTGCCCGCAATAAAATAAACTAGAGACATGAAGGAAGGTTAGAATATTTATTTAAACTATTGTTCTGTAAAATGCAGTACAAATCAGACTGTGGGTGTTCGTGTTTTCATGCATCTGTGTGTGTGTGAGCTTGTGTGGCACTCTGTGCGCGTGGTGCAAAGTAGGTATGGCATGACGGTGGGCATCTAACATGCATGATTTTACCATCCTTAGCATCATGGCGGCCATTTTGAGGATGTGGTGGCTACTTCTGGCACAATGGTGGTCTCCCATGGATGGCCGCTGGCCACCCTGGCACAATGGAAGGCTTCTCTAATGACCACCATTAATATATGGTCATCATCCTTGGAGTCTGGAAGTCTTTCCTAGCGTATGACAGGCACCCACCTTATATGATCGCCTCTCTTGGTTTCAGGTGGCTATACCTTATGGCACAAGGTGGGCATCTCTGACGTCTGTGCTCATATGTGGCATCTTAAGGCACCTTCAGGCCGCCCTTGATGTAAGATGGGCATCCCAGGAAGAAGGTAGCCATTCTGAAATAGGTGGCTAGTCCTGATTACTGATGGCTAGCCGTGCTATTTGGTGGCCATATAGAGTATACGTCCCTGACATCTGGAGGTCATTCAGTGCATATCCTGGGAATCTCTAGCATATGGCTGCCACACCTGACATTTTGTGATCACCTGGCATATTATGGGAATTCCTATAGCTCCTCGTGGGCCTCCATGAAATGATGTTGTAATTCCTAGCATGTTCTGTGGTCTGGCATGCACTAGAAATATTTGACATGACATGGTCATCCCTTGCAGAAACTGGGCATTAAGTGGCTACCATGGACATTTGGTGAACACTTATGGCAGAAACCAGCATCACTGATCTCTGTAAAGACACTTACGACATCTGGTGGCATTCCTGCCATCTTGTGGACACCCTGGCATAAGGAGAACATCCTTAGAGGCGGATGCCGCTGAATATTGTGGCGCATCAATGGCATACAGCAATCATAGGCGTGCCACCATTCTCATCTGGATCTCCACACCTGGTAATTGTTGGCCACCTCTGTAATCTGGTGGACACCCCTGGCGTAAGGAGGCACAGCCTGACAGGCATCTGGTTTTCTCATCTGATATAAAGTTAGGGGGCTTGGAATAAAACTACCAGCAATGGTTTTCTCTGCATCCCTGGCATAAGGTGACACCTGCTGGCATCCTGTGGGTACCCTTGATGCAAGGCAGGCATTGTTTGTTTTTGAAAAGGGGCAGCTCTTAGATTAGGATGAGTATGTCTGCCATACAAAGAGTATTCCAAGAATCGGTGTTTGATATCATGTGTAACAATGCGTCCTCTTAACCCTTCATCCTTCTGAGGTCGATAAAATAGGTTCCTTTGAGTTGTGTGGCAAAAACATTGTTTCTTCAGTGCCAAGAAGTGGGGAATGGGCGCTTTACAAAACACGTTTTGTTATGTTAAAAAAAAATGCTTTACACACGCATACGTTCTTAACGGAAGCTCTGCGTTCCTTACTATATAAATATTTCCAAATTTTTAAAGCGTGACTTATCACCCCTAAAGGTTTCCAGGCGCTGGGGGCCGTCGAACCCCAAGCCCCGCGCTCCGGAGTCAGACGCTCTGGCCGCTGCGCCACACCTCTACCTCTTTACAGTTAATCGCACCACAAATACGTACATTTGTTAGGTGTTTCATACTGTGACAACCATTATGGGGGTTTAACAGCTGCACTTAGGCCGGCGAAGACCTGCATCTAGGATGGGACACCTCACACGAGGTAGCCATGCGCTTTAGAAATTGCATTATTATTATTTTTATTATTATGAAATGTTTGTAAATGCATACATTACTTAAATGTAGAGTCGTGTATTGCCTAAAGTATTCACTGCTATGCATTCATAGACGAGCACTGACATAGACACACGTGTTGGTTTGTGATAAGATTACATTTTGCATAAATATATACATTAATGTTACATAACAATGTTTGTATCTCAGCTTTGACTACAAAGCACATCTATTCCCATTAAAGTGAAGGGCATGCCACGGCTCTGACCTCATTTTCTACGATTTCATACCCTGTGACATCATTGCATGTGCTAAATAGTTCACAACTTTTATTTAGTTCTGGCATGATACTGCAGCTGCCTGCAGATGTATTGTTAACAATACTTTAGCATGCACATAGAGCGGGCTTTGACTACTGCCCAGGGGTATAATACTCTCTCACCTCCTGGCATTGGTTGTTTAGAGTGCCATTCAACTGTTTAAGCACTGCCTTCACGGCAAAGCAAAAGAGACTATTTTGCATCAAAAAAGTTCACACAAACAACAGATATAAACATTTCTAGCTCTTTTACGCAATGGTAAGGGAGCAATGCTTTTTGTTTCATTGACTCCAACAAACTTAATTTGCATGTTTAGTCAGGACTCACTTGCCGGCCTGACTTTAAAATGAAAGTCAATTGAGAAGTTCCAGACGATCACAGCTTGACCTGAAGACGGATGCCTCATGAAGTTTCATTGTGAACTCAAAGATGGCTGCCATGGCTGTATGAGCATACATGGCAGCCATCTTTAGATAAATATGTAATAGTTTGATAAATCCCATTCAAAGATGGACGCTGTGGATGCATGAGCATTTGCAGCATTGGCAAGGCCAATCATTTGGGATTTTTAATCAGGGTTTAAAAGTGTTGCTAATCACCCAATAGGGTATCCAGGCAGTGAAGTGATGGTCTGGAGGTGCATGGGGAGGCTGTTCCAGGTCTTTGCTGCGATATGGGAGAAGGAGCGTCCTCCACTTCTGCTTTGGTAGATGCGGGGAGTATGGGCAAGGGAAAGGGAGGCAGAGCACAGACGCGGCCCCTGCATGTAAGAGCCATGGGGTGGGGTGGGGCAGTCGACAGACGACAACAAGGGAAACTTAAATAAAAGAAAGAGAAAACCACTTATCTTGCGCTCGCCTGACGCAAGGTAAGTGGTTTACTTTTTTTAAATGTAAGTTACCCTTGTCGTCGTCTTTTGACTTACCCCCATCCCACCCCACTGCTCTTACCTGCACGGGCCGCGCCTGCGCTCTGCCTCCCTTTCCCTTGCCCATACTCCCCGCATCTACCAAAGCAGAAGTGGAGGACACTCCTTCTCCCACATCGCAGCACAGACCTGGAGTTCAGACTGTGGTTAATATAGGTGGGTCCTTGGTTGTGTACAGCCTTGTGTGCATGGGTCAGCAGCTTAAATTGGCATCTCTTCTGTACGGGGAGCCAGTGGAGTTTCCTGAGGTGGGATGCGATGTGGGTTCGTCTGGGAAGGCCGAGGATGAGTCTGGCTGCGGTGTTCTGTATGGTCTGAAGTCTCTGCAGAAGGTGGCCGGCGATTCCTATGTAGAGGGCATTTCCGTAGTCCAGTCGGCTGGTGATAAGGGCTTGCTCACGGTGCAAAAGGTTTGAGTTTTCAGCTTTGAGAGTGCTTTTTGGGCTACCTAGCCTCCACAAATGTGCATAGATTTTACTGTTGACACTTATTAGGTTTGCAAATGGCTGTTTAAACTGTTCTCTGGGTAGAGCCCATCTTAACTCCACTGGAACGGATCCGGCTTGGTCATGTTTGTCGCTTTCTGTGCAATCCCGGTTAGTAACTCCCTCTCCACTTTGTAATTTCTCCAGTTGCCGCTTGCCGCTGCCAGAGGGTTCCAGTGGGAATTCTGCAAGACGGTGTTTATTCAATAATTCATTTTGTTCCGCATCTCTTCCGCATGGGAATAACAAGACACCTGCTGATAGAGTTTGCGCCCCTATTTTACATGACGCATAATGAATGATAAATTTGGTAACATTACACATGCCTGTGATAGGACCATGCCAAGCACATTTGGGGGACATGGCAAATACAAAGGTAAAATGTCTTTCGGCAGTTATATCATATGCAGTGGTTAATTTGAAAAACATGAGGAGGCAGCTTGCACCAGCCGATTTCTCCTGTTAGCGCCGCCTAAAAGAGAACCAAGGGGGCATATTATCAAGCGGCAGCGATAATTATCGCTGGCCGCTCTTAGCGAGAAATTATTTATCGCCGGCTATCGCTGGCAATTATCGCCATGGTATCGCTGTATCAACAACGCATAGCGCAATGGCGATAATTTCCCAGCAATAGCGGTGTTTTCCATGGAACATCGCTGGTTTTTCAGCGATGTTCCATGGAAAACAGCGATAACCTTGCTGATACGACCCTGTGGTCGTATCAGCATAATCCACCCCCATTGTTAGGGATAGGTAAGTCTGCATTTTTGCAGACGTTAGTTTTTGGCGAAAACCGCGGTTCTCGCCCAAAAACTAACGTCTGCAAAAATGCGTGGGCCTCCTTGTAAATATCGCGATGTACATTTCGCGATATTTGACAAGGTAGTCCGTCAGGGGTACGCCCAGTGACGCCCACTTTGCATCTCATTAGAGATGCGAAGTTAGGCGTGCTGGAAACGGGCGCTAAGTCAAGGAAACAAGCGCTAGCGTGTCCTTGATGATATTGCGATAAAATTATCGCCGCTTTTCGCCCGAAAACGGACGCTAAAGCGGCGATAATGTTATCGCCAGCCCTTGTTAATATGCCCCTAAGTGGGGAGAGGTTGTGGCGTATTGGCCAGCGCTGTAGTCCTCGGAGCTGGGGAGCCAGGCTCGAGTCTCGGCATCGGCTCAACAGCCTCTGATTCTGGACAAACCACTTAATCTCCCCTTGCCTACCATAAACGTGTCCTTAACTGGTGCTCATGAAAAGCGCCGGTGCTGAGCACCGGAAACCACCAGACTCAAATTAAGCACTGACCAAATGTGCTAAAATATCTGTTTTTCCATGTAATCTACTCCAAAAGCGATATTGTCCTTACGTTTTCTATTTATGGCGGCAAACTGTGTGTTGGCTTACATTCAAGTTTGTGAATCTTATGAAATACGAATGAGACAGAAATATGAGCTATGTAGAAAAACAATTGTTTTCCAATTCGCCCAAATGCTCAGAAGCAATTCATTTCACAGCGTGTGCTGTAGTCAAAAACACATCTCTGTGGCGATGTATTTACGCTCGCACGCAGACGACTGTTTTCTAAAAGTGGTTTAACAGCTGGCAGGGTAAGTAGATTTCAGAAACATTAGCATAAAGAAGCCTCTTCCTCACACATCAAATGTTTAAACCCTCATTAACAAGATTTATTTACTTCTGTTGCTTTCAATATTTTGTTGCTAAATGGCCTACTTGTTTATTCTTGACGGGCTTACAGCGCCACCTGCTGGGGACTACACATAATGCCAAACACGGTCTATTTTCTTTTCTCGCCGAGAGACTACATAGAGGGGCAGTATTTCTGGTGTGTACTGTGTACCAGCCTATTCTGTTACTTCTGCCGCGGTTAATCAAGAACATAAAGCAGTGTCGGCTGGCATGTACCGAGGGTGGTGTGGCGGGTGGCGAAAAAATAAAATAAAACACACTTACCTTGATAGGCGATGTCCTGCTCTACCAGTCTTCTCTCTTCCAGACAGGCTCCAACGCAGGACCCAGCCAACTCCCCTAACCAATACTGGCGCAGCTGTCACAAACATGAGAGCTAGCTGCGCCAGGATTGGAGGGAGCGCCCTGACTCGGCGCTCTTAAGAGCATTGAAGGCTTGCGCTTTCTCTAACCCAGTACGACAGCTGGGTTAGAGAAGTTTAAAATGCATATGTCTGGCTGGCCATCGTAGGAGGGCCGGCCAAAGGGACATGCGTATTTTAAACTTAAGCGCACCGCTCCCTGCTGCCACGCAGCAGAAATGCCCAACCCTGTCCTAACACTCAGTTCAGGACGGGTCAGTTGCTGAAAAAGAAAATGGTAATAAATAAACTTTATTACCATTTTATTTTTCAGCTCTGGTCTGGGGCTTTTCTTTGTGGGGTGATGCTCTTCCGCTTAAACGGAGGAGCCGCCCCTGAAACAGAGGGAAATCCCAATTATTCCCAGCACTGCGTAGAATGCTCCAATGCTTCCTAATAATTCTAGTGATGTGATTGGACATCAGTGAGAAGGTGGTTACACATGTTGACCTATCCAGTTGTTCCCTTTGCTGGGTTTCCAATAGGAAATCTCTGTTATTGTTGCAGGCCTGTTTTTTTGCTTCCTTCGTTATTTGTTTTGGGTATAGATGCGCTGTGGGTTTAGCGGTTAAGGCATCAGCTTGTTCATTGAATGCCTCAGTGCTAGAACAATTCCGGAGAATGGGTGTGTATTGGCCTAAAGGCAGGTTTCACATAAGGCGCTCTAATGAAAACTGTCAAATCGTAGAAGCCTATTTTTGTCTGTTGGTTTTTCCAATACTTTCATTTCACAATGACCCTCTTTGGTCGCTATTTCCAGATCGTGAAAGGTGGTTCTGTGATGATTGATAGTGTAAGTAAATTTTAGAAATGGATTGTGATTGTTGACCCATTCTGCGAACCTTAGGGCCTCTGTGGTGTCACCACGCCAGATTATCAACACATCATCAATGCACCGGCGCCATAATTTTATCTGATATTTAAAAAAAATTGTCTTATTTAAGGTGTCATCACATTCAAATTGATGGATATATATGCAGGCCAGGCTTGAGGCAAAGGTACGGCCCATTGATGTTCCCTGACCTTGATGGTAGAGTAGAGTGTATTCTCATAAGTGAAAAAGTTCCTTGTGGGTGCTGTCCTGGCACACTTCATTACAAAATGCAGGGGGGGAGGGTGATAGTGTTCTATGTGGGGCTACTTAAAACATCTTCTACCACTTCTAGTGTCTGCTCTTGGGGCATACTAGCGTCCAGTGCCTCTATCTCCATGGTGATAACCAAGTCACTGGTCTCATCTACATTAAGGTCTCATAAAAGGCAGAGGACATCCTTCGCGTCCTTCAGGTAAGATGGCATTTTTGTCACCAAGGGTCTGAGAAACCAACCACAAAACTCTGAGAGAGGTTCCAGCATGGAGTTCATTCCACACTCTGGGTCTCCCTGGTGAATGGAATCTCATTTTGTGGATTTTGGGAAGTATGTAAAACTGCGCTGTCTGTGGTTCTTTTGCAAAGAGGTATCCGGCCTCCTGCCCAGTAATCCAGCCTAGCGCCAGTGCCTCTTCTGTGATGTTTTGGATGGCGGCCCTCAGTCTGGGAATGAGGTTAGTTTCCAATACCTCGTAGATGTTAGTGTCTGAAAGTAGGGTCTAGGAGAACCTAGACATCACCACAATAGCTCTAGCTGCGTCCGCAGGTTTTATGACCATGTCATGGTTGTTTTCAAGCTACAGGTACTTGGCATACCACCGGGTATCCGCCATGGAATATACGTAAGAGATGTTCTTAGCTTCATTTTTTCACAGGTGTCAACTAGCTTTTCCTCCAAAAAATAGCTGTCACCTATTATGAATTTGGCTCAGTGTTTTTACAAGAGTCTACTAAACAATACTGACCTTAGGTACTATAGATATAAAGTTAGTAATTAGCATATAGTGGTCTGACTTTTTTGCTCCTAGGGGCATTAGAATGTCTGCCAATTATCGCCCCTGTCCCTGTGCTTTTGCAAATAACTTCATTTGTTCCATCTAATTAAAGACATTTTGAAGGAAAGGATAAGATTTTTTTGGGGGTGCACTGTTTTTTGAAGCCCCATTATTAAAATGTGAGCCTGATAGTAAAACAGCAAAATAAAATTCAAAATAACTATCCTTACTGGAGGTCGACAGTATGAACGAGGTGTTTCAACTACATTTCCCAGCAGCCCGCTCACCTCTGATGTCAGGAACATGCCTCCCTGGTTGGTAAAATGAAGGACAGAATACAAACAGGGGACTCCAACTATAATTCCCAGTCGCCTCGTTCAGTCATGACATCAGGAACGCGCCTTGTGCCATATGATGTTGCGCGGGCACTCTCTGACTGAGGTAAAGCTGCCTTTTAAGCGGGCTCCTCCGGGTGAAGTACTAACATTTGGAGGGTCTGCCTTGCTCTTTAGGTAACACAGAGGGAAATACCTTTGACGAAATAAGTGTACAGGGCATGGTGCAGACAAGAGATTTCTCTCTTCCTTACTGACTGGAAGTGGCATTATTATAATTAGGGTAAGAAACTTTAGAGCACAAATGAATGATTACAGCATGGAGTTTTGCACATTCAAGGATTTGCAGTGGTTTGCAGTGTGTACCCATCATGTGTCTGACAAGCTTTTGCACAAATAGCTTACACAGCATAGATTGAGAAAAGCTGCCTGCTGCATTTTGTTTTATTTTATTATTTCTCCCCTTTTTTGTCCCCAATGTTATGTATTGTCTCGTATTTATAATTTGTGTTTTTTGTTAACACATCTTACAGGACCATCCAAATCTCACAGACTCCGCAAACAGCGTCCAGAAGGACTGTACTTATAGGCATAGTGTAGATGTTTTCTGATGAATACATGAGTGTAACTATAGAACTGAATTAGGATAGTGAGGATCTGGGTACTGAAGAAAGCCTGGGACCCCATTTGGGGCCATCACATAGGCTGAAACAAGGTGACCCATTTAGATGCAGAGATAATAGGCAGTCCAATGCATTGCAATAGTTTTCCATCTCTTTTGCTGACCCCCAATAAATAGAAATGATTTGGGCCAAGAGATTTTTATGTTCTCTAGATCCCATTTCCACTAATACCCACCCCTAAACCTATGTATTTTTATGTTCTTTAGATCCCATTTCCACTAATTCCCACTCCTAAACCTATGTATTTTTATGTTCTTTAGATCCCATTTCCACTAATACCCACCCCTAAACCAAGGTATTTTATTGTTCTCTAGATCCCATTTCCACTAATTCCCACTCCTAAACCTATGTATTTTTATGTTCTCTAGATCCCATTTCCACTAATTCCCACTCCTAAAAGTACTCCCTTTAATCACAGAAAGCCCATTCACCACTAGAATTTTCTCTGGTGAATGTGGCCTGACCATTGATGAAGCAAGACATTTATGGGGTGTGTAAGGCCACGCCTTTAAATGTTTTGTGATTCTCCTTGGTCCTGTTCATACTGTGAGACATTACATGGATCGGAGGATTTGCAGAAGATGGGTAATTCTCTGTGGGTGACCCTCTATTTAGTCTCTCCGAGACCGGCCACATTTGCTTTTGGTGTTCAGGTGCATAGATGGAGAGGACGCGAACAATGACAGCACCTCTTTTCCTCTCGCTCCCACTGACTCCTCTCTTTGTTTTGGAAATTAGCTCCATATTTTTAGATGGGCAAAGTGGGCTCTAGCCGAGGACCCAAGCCTTTCACAGACCTTTCAGGGACCCTCTTTAGTAGAGCATTCTCAACTGCTTGCCTGAGTCATCAGTTTTATTCTGACAGTCCTGCCCCGATAACTAGAATGCTCCTTAAAATAGATTGCTGTCAATACAATTTCCTTTCATGTATATTTTGTAAGGGAGAGACCTGGGGATGTGGGAGTCCATTATGGAAAATTCTCAGAGAAATGTCGTACATATGTTTTTAGCCCCGTGTGACATCCATAAAAGAGTTAAATTAGATGTAAACAATATCTCACTGATGAGTAAAAGGAGTGGGGCAAATAGACTATTTCTAATAAGGCTAGTGAGCTGCACCTGTAGTGCAATATTGAAGACTCAAATGTTACTGCTTTGCCTTCTGGTATATGTATTCTAAATATTAGATGTCAAATCTTTCAGTAGCATGTACCTATAAGGAAAGGCAAACATATTCAGTGCTCATTCTGCTTCCAAGAGTGATGCATAGCTGTTTTGCTCTATTTGCTCAAACTTTGTCACTTTGTGTGATGAAAGCTAGTCTGGTTTCTATGTGCAGAACTAGCAATGCAGGTGAAGGTAGCTTGCAGTACTAGGCCCGTGATGTATCTCATCTGTGTGAGCGAGGTTTGCTTTTGCTGCGGACTGTTATGTGTGAGGCTGAATAGACTCTTGGTACACCTACCATGTGTTAGAAACACTTGCATTGTTGGTGCACAAATGGGTGTGAAGTGTGTTTGATGACAGCACCTTGCAAGCATGATCTTAACTATGCTTCACCAAGTATGTATCCGAGAGAAGCTTGCACTGGTGATGTCTCCTCTGTGCCTGAAAGAAGCTCTCACTGTTACTGCCAGTTGGTGTTTGCAAGTGATGTTTGCACTACTCCGAGTGATGTTTGCTTTTCGGTTGCTTGCACTCTTCCTGTGCTGTTCATGAAGTGAGATTACAAAGCTGCTGCCTTAGTTTGTCTGTCTTCAGAGGAGCCTCTGAGATTTTGTAAAATTGTGTGCTTTTGTGTGAGACATTAGCTGGAAACATTTATGTAACCTGGGGATAAGTTGGTTACCTTAAGTCAAAGTCTGTAGCATTTCCCTAACATAAGGGAAACCTTTGAGTTATACGACTGAGCCTGTAAATTCTGTGTAACCTGAGGGATACATTTGTTTTCAGATATTTTAGCACAAATGACCTTCATAACCTGAGAGCAGCCCTGCTGTTAAAGGCCTGAGTGTGCACGGGTGTAACACAGGCCCCTGCTGTCCATGAGGCGCAAGAGAGGGCAGCACTTCAGGGGGCCCTCAATCTTTTAGGGGTCCCCTATTCACCTCAATGCCAATTAGTGTTTGTGAGATATAGGAAACTCAAGGGCCCCTTATAACATTCTGGTGTGGGGGGGGGGACATCATGTTGCGTTACGCCACTGTGAGTCTATATTTTTGATCCGGATATTCTTGACACAATATTTTGACCACATGGTACTTTGGACTCAATATTTTGTCCAAACATCAGCCATCTACAACTGGATTGCGGTTTACTAAGTGAGCTTAAATTATTCAAAATCAGAAATGCTTTACTTTCCCACTGCCTTGGGACCTGCCTCCCTTCCCTACCTTATACATTTCCTCCTGACACCGTGACCCCAGCATCCTCAAATAGAAACCGGTGGGTACATTATTTTTAAACAATGTTGTGAACATTTATAGGTTCATAACCAAAGAGGACACAGCAGCATCAATGTAATAACCAAATATGTGGGAAATGCACTTTAATATCTCCTTCCATGCACCCAACTAGTAGGTGTCACTCTGTGTTCTTTTACCCCACTGGAAACATGTCAAGATTTACTGCATTTCCCTAGGCACTCACACCTCACTGAATCAGCTGGTTATCAGGTAATAGCAAGGCTCTGTACAAGCTACTGATTCTGGTCTTCAAAGCCATAAAACGCCCCTCCCTGAACTATCTCTGTAATCCTGAGTTGATACATGCCTCCTTGGAGCCTATGCTCAGCCAACAAACACCTCCTAGCTACAAACCCAACCTCCATAAGCAGCACCGAGGTGCCTTTCCACAGCACTGGAACTCTCTTCCAGCTGAAATTACTTAGGGGCATATTATCAAGAACGGCGTTAAAATTATCGTCGCTTTAGCGGCAGAAAACTGCCGCTAAAGCGGCGATAATGGGCTTCATAATATGCCCTTGAGAATTCCAATAGAAGCCCATGTTGACACCAGAACATGGGCTTCTATTGGAATTCTCCAGGGCCTATTATCAAGCCCATTATCGCCGCTTTTACGGCAGTTTTCTGCCGCTAAAGCGGCGCTAATTTTAACGCCGTTTCTTGATAATATGCCCCCAAGTCACTCTTCATGCGCCAGTAAAAACTGCTCCAAAGGCGCCTCATCTTACAAGAAAAGCCTTAGCTAACATAACTACATCCTTTTCCCTCTCTGTAATTTCGCACGTTTCTATATGACAAATGTATGCCCTGTGTTGTATTCTTCATCATCCGTCAGCCTACATATCAAACCCCATTTTATGTACCTGCCTAAACTGCAAGGATGTCTAAGGTCTGTGTCCTGCTTTTATTTTACAACATTTCTTGCTGAAATGCTCTATTGTATGCCTCTACGAAATACTCACATTAATTCATGGTTTGTCAGATGTATGCATCATTTTGTCTTCATTTAAAAAATATGTTTAAAATGTTGGGTACTTTAATGTCTGCAGAGGAAATTGGTGCACTATTAATGATGAGTATCAGTTTAATATGCAGAAATTAGGGTCTAACAGCTGTGATATCTGATCACTCCAGTATACATTCATATAGGAGTTCCTGCAAGAGAAAGGATCCACCATCTAAGAAAAGAAGGTATATTTTCGTAAAACATGAAGGGAAGAATTCTCATGTAGACTGAGGAGGAGGGTAGAAGGATGGTAAGTGTTTTTTTGATATATCAAAGCAGAACCTCTGGGGGCAGAGGGGAGTGAGGCAGGGAGTGAAGGATCGCGCAAAGCAACGGGTGAGATCTCAGGAGACCAGGCAGTGTTTGCACCCACTTTCTGCACTTCAGGAACACTTCTGAATTACAGAAGAGCTCAGAGAGTCTTGTGGCACTCACTTCTGTGATAATTATTGCACTTTATACCTCATACCTCATTCTTACCCGCCGGTACACTTCCTGTGTCTTTTTATTTAATTTTTTATTTTTTTTACAGAGTTTTATATAGCGCGAACTTGACCCGAAGGTATCGGGTATCAGAGCGCTTTACATAGCATTAGTTGCGTTACATGAGGACACATTCATTTTTGTTAGGCATGGGGAGATTAAGTGATTTGCCCAGAATCACAGGATGTTCAGCGTCATTGCCGAGACTCGAACAAACCCGGTTCCCCAGATTCGAGGTCGACCACCCTAGCAGTTAGGCTGACTCTTCTCCCCAAGGTCTTTAACGTCACTCTTGCACGCACTTGTTCATCCCTGCTTTCTCCATTTGTCACTGTTTTCCTATGTTTGGGAATTTTCTTCTTTCTCCATTTTATGCCTTTTTTATTCTCTACTTCTGTGTGAAAGTTTGTGATGGAAAATTTGCCCCATCCTCAAACACGAGTGATGGTTCCCAACACCTGCAAGCAAGCACCTGCGCAAATGAAGACCTGCTTGGTACACACTACAGGCAAGGGATGAACATGTTGGGAGAGAGCCACCATCTCTTGTTTTGCTCTCTGCTTCCACCAGCTCTGTGGATATAATTGGTAGCTCATGTTGGCTACTCACAGGATGCTTGCTGTCCCACTTTGCCAAACGTAAGTGCATAGGCCTTCTGTCAGCTCTTGGCCTAATCCCAGTCCATGATCACACTCAAGGGCCAGGTCTCCACATGAGCCATGCACAAGGCTGGGAGATCAGTGGGAGGGACACAAGCTGCCATCCATAGAGTCGGTTCTGCACCTCCCCACTGGCTGTTCAGGTGTTTGGCCGGTAATTGCAGTGGGTGGTTCAAATGCAACTGATATGGTCTGTGAAGATAGTGTGTGTCATGAAAATTTACTGAGGCTTCTATTTTGCGCAGGAGTGGAGTAAAGGCAGTGGCTTGGAGAGGAGGTGGCAGATTTGTAGACTTTCTCAAAGAGGATGAGGGAGGGTATCAATGAGGTGACCATTGCACAAGTATATCATTCTCAGCACTAGAGGACAGACCATGTCTTGACAGAGAGGAATGTTAAGTGGAGCCAAATGTGTATGATACTAAGGCGAAGAAAGCAGGCAGATGTGGTGCTGGAGGGGATGAAAGAGGACAGATGCATGCAGCTGTCCAAGTGGACCAAAGCAGACAGATGTGGTGCTGGAGGTGATGAAAGAGGATAGATGCATGCAGCTGTTCATATAGACTAAAGCAGACAGATGTGGTGCTGGAGGTGATGAGAGGATAGATGCATGCAGCTGTCCAAGTGGACCAAAGCAGGCAGGCGGGGTGCTGGACATGATGAAAGAGGATAGATTCATGCAGCTGTCCATGCGGACCAAAGCAGGCAGATGTGGTGCTGGAGGTGATGAAAGAGGAAAGATGCATGCAGCTGTCCATGCTGACTAAAGCAGGCCGGTGTGGTGCTGGAGGTGATGAAAGAGGATAGATGCATGCAGCTCTCCATGTAGTCCAAGGGGTTGATCACTTTGGATGAGGGCACTTAGTGGTCATGGAGAAATTAGATGAGAGATGCTACTGTCAATAGAGCGACAGGATGAGTGATAGAAAATGAGAGTTTTAGATGAGCTGACCATAAGGCCATCCAACAGCAGATGGGGGTATTCTGTCACTTGCAAATGAGTATTGGAAATAAAAATGAGGAAAAGAAGATTGGCATTCTGTCAATAGATAAGTTGCGGTCACACAGGAAATAAGAGATGAAGTTTCTAAAGTGTTTTGTTATTTCAAGTAAAAGAGGAGAGGGCTTTGGAAGAGAAAGACAGAATGGTGGGTAATCGGAGGCAAGGCTCTGTCTAGGGTTTTCATTGAGTGAGGATATGCAAAATACAACATCATTAAAAGCAGCAATAAAGTAGCAAACTGCCATGAAAAATGTTCATCCTCTCTTAAACCGAGGATGTCGGATCTGGGATATCAAAAAGATAATTTCAAACACCAATTCAATCATGTGTCAGGAAAAGACAAATACTTGAATCAAAATGAAGCCCCTACATAAATGATTTGTTTATCTTATATAATACTGTCATTTACTATCTAATTATGCTCTGGATAATTTACTGAAATGTGGCTTTGACCTTGACCATCAAATATTTTGCTGAAGCAGTATCTCCAAGGTGGTATCACCCTTGTTCAGCTTTTATTGCAGTTGTTTGTTACTAAAATAGTTGCTAGCTCTATAAAAATGAGAAAAGGTGAATGCTGTGTTTTGATTACAAGATATTTCCCCATTCTACACCATTGAGAAAACACCAGGGGGCATATTCTCAAGGACTCATCGCCGATTTAGCGGCACTTTACCGCCACGAAAGTGGCGATAGATTTATCACCCTATTCACAAACCTGCGCTAACAGCCCATATCGTCAGTTTTCCTGCGATAGCTGCCGCTAAAAACATCGCCAAGGCTGACAGCGACAACTAACGCTAATCATATGCAGAGTAGGCGTTCCCGTGCAAAAACTCACGATAACACCACTTCGCGATATTCACAACGGCCAGCCAGATTGGCGATGCAGGCCTAAAACATGCGATAAGGCACGTCAGCAGCAGGAACTTAAGACCTGCTTTTTTCTGGTCTTAAGTAGGACGAAAACCTTTAGTAGAAAGGGAGCCCAGTGCCACATCTGAAGACCAACACATGCCATGGAGCTACTAATCATGCAGCTTGGAGACCCAAGAGGGCCACAACACCCACCGCCACCACCACCAGGACCACCCCCCACCCCCCCCGGACTACCACCGAGGCAGCACAGAACAAGACAGCGGACCTTCCAAAAACACACCAGCCTCAGAGACTTAACGCCAGAGGAAGTCATTGCCCACTACAGGCTCAAAAGGACAACCATCCTCCGCATCCTGACCCACATTGCCCACAGGCTGACGGTACCAACACAGCGGACAACCAACATCCCCCCGCAGACAAAGCTGCTGGCTATGCTGCACTTGTTGGCCTCTGGTACCTTCCAACCAACAACTGCCAGAGTCGGAGGAGTCTCACAGCCAGCCCTATCAAAGTTCCTCACACCTGTCTTGGATGCCATCATCAGCTTCATACCCCAGCACCTTCACTTCCCCCACATTGCGCAGGAACAGCTGGGGACCAAGCAAGGCTTCTACGTCATAGCTGGCTTCCCGCACGTGTTGGGGGCAATTGACTGCACACATGTCCTACTTGTGCCCCCTGCCGACACTGCACACAATTACCGCAACAGAAAGCACACGCATTCCATCAATGTTCAGGCAATAGTGGACCACCGGGGACTGTTCACCAATGTCGTCGCAAACTTCCCAGGCAGTGTGCATGATTCCTACATCTTCCGACAGTCCATCATCAACCAGCGCTTTCAGGATGGCACCTATGGAAATGGACTGGTCGTTGGTAAGTACCAACGGAACACACCACACACCTCAACTCCACAATCATACAACTCACAACTGTGGGAATGCACACGTAACAAAATCACATACAACATGCCAACCAACATGCCCACCTACCAGACACGACAGCACAAATAACTGTGGTAACAGGGGCCAGACATGTAGACAAACCACCCACAAAGGCATAGCCCTTCTGCCACACAATTGCAGTATGTGGGGAGAGGTGGGAACCAAGAATGTGCGAAGGAGGCAAGTGACCCATGAATAAGAATGTACACAATTCCAAGTGTGGCAGTGATGTGCTGGACAGTCATGAGTATGCAGAGCACAGACATGTCCATGTGGACATATACAGCTGGTGTGTGTAGTGTTGTGGACAGTGGACGCAACCATGTTACCTCAGGCAGTGGGGAAGACCTCAGACATGTAGCTATGTCGCCCCCCCTGTAAGCGTAAGCGTAGTGGGCTGGGCCGGCGTACGGCAGTCCAGCGTAGGAGTGTGAATAAATAGCCCGGGGCCCTGGGCGTGGTTCACTTCCGGGATGGCCACCAAAGTAACTACTGCGTGTGTCTCTGTGTCCACCATATCCTGACCATAGGCCTACACACACGTGGCCGACCACCTTCATTGGCCAAATAAACACCGGTGACGAGGAGCCTACGTCACACGCCACCCGGCGCACAACTCATCATCGCCTGCAGGGGCGTGTCTGCCAGGGCGGCGCCCCTCACCCTGCCACGAGGCCGCCACCATGACCGGTGGTGCCTGTGCGCCTGCTGCACCCCACCCCGCTGGTCCCCAGACCAGTCCGGCGCCCAGCGGTGATTGCCCGCCCCTGCGCACCCAGGCCTCAATGCTCACCTGCCGCCACCGGCGTGTCTCCAAGAGGGCCCACCACGTGCCGGTGCAATCTTCAGGGCCGAGGCCCGCGAGTTTGGCAGCCTCCTCAGCCAAACGCTGGCTTCGGCGCAACAGGCCCCCAGCGCACCCTGCGGCACCGCGGAGTTCTGTGTGTGCTGACTGCTCCCTCCGGCCTCCACTGCGGTCGAGCAGGCTAACAGACAAATCCTTTCCAGTCCGGCCCTCCAGGCGCACTGCATCATCGCAGGCTGCACACCCGCTCAGCTCATCAGGTGCCACTAACTCAGTGCACCGCAAGTCACCGTCCAGCCTCCAGGCCACAACATCATCGCAGGCTGCACACCCGCTCAGCTCTTCAGGTGGGCCTACCTCAGTGCACCGCAAGTCATCGCCACGTGCCGGTAGGCCCCTGCCGGATGCAGTGCCTCAGGTGCCACTAACTCAGTGCACCACAAGTCATCGTGCCGTGGGGCTACCCCACAAGTCCGCCTCCAGCAGCCAAGAGCATGTCCTCGGTAACGCCACTGGAGCCCCTCACAGTCACGGGGCCACACCCGTGCCAGGCAGGCCTCTGGAAACCCTGGGTGGAACGTCTAGAGACGTACTCTGAAGCGCACGACATCCCAGTACCGCGGCGCACGCGTAGGCGTGTGAGGAGTGTTAAGAAATGGCCCGAGGCTCTGGGCGTGGTTCAGTCCTGGGCTCTGGGCGTGGTTCAGTCCTGGGCTCTGGGCGTGGTTCAGTTCCGGGCTCCGGGCGTGGTTCAGTTCCGGGCTGGCCACAAAAGTAACTATGGCGTGTGTCTCTGTTGTGGTGTCTGCGCCACCCGGCCCTTAATCGACAAACTTGCAATGTAGCATGCACCCAGAGGACGGGCTCGCCCGAATGGATAAATAAAGGAGCGCAAGACCGCTCGGGGTATTGGCTCATACATGCCAACTGTTGTGTGTGTACCTTCATTGCCCCAGCATAAGCCAAAGGCCTAGCCTCAATCACAGCGCGAGTTCAGCCAGGCCTGAACTCCACATCTGTGTCCACCCTATCCTTACCATAGGCCTACACACACGTGGCCGCCCACCTTCAACGGCCAACATTACAGTGTTGTTGACAGGCTTGCGGACATGCGCAGACAGGCATGACAATGGTGTGCCGTAGGAGTTCAAGTGATGCAACCGCGCAGCGCACACAAGTAAATAGGCTCGGGGAGAGGGAGGAGCAGCTGTGAGGCTACGTAATACACATTGACCCGCACATTCGCCAGAAGCAATACATGGCAAACATGAATCCCAAAGTCACACAAATCACACACCACAAAACTTGTAAGTCTGCCAACACAGCATGCAGAACCACCAGTTTACACTAATCTCACTTACCTCTCACAGGTGATCAAGGATATGCACTCTGCCCGTGGATGATGACAGCCCTCCGAGCCAAGAACACCCCGGCCCAGAGGCAGTACAATGTGGCCCACAAACGCACCAGGGGCATTGTTGAGCGCACATTTGGCGTGTTAAAGTCACGTTTCAGGTGCCTGGACATCACAGGTGGAAGACTCCTGTACAGCCCAGAAATAGTGTGCAAGATGATCATTGCATGTTGTGTATTGCACAACATATGTGTACGCACCAATGCCCCATGGATCCAAGTGCCAGATACACCGGACGATGATGAGTAAGATGAGGCAGGTGGACCACACCCCACTGCAGCTGCAGCAGGAATAGCCCGAAGGAACACAATCATTGACAATTTCTTCGCATGAGCACGTCACATTGTGACAGTCCTTAGCAATCATGGAACAGTACGAAATGACCACATGAACAGCATGTGCAAATAAATTCATTACAACACACATTCCCTGTGTGCATGTCAGTCCTCTGCATTAGCACATCACTCTGACTGGTGTAAGTGCAACATTAAGTGCTAACAATCTCACAAATAGCAAATAGATGGTGGGTATGTCACCTCTGTACATAGAGGCTGTTCAGGGTGTCACGTATTCGGAATGCCATCACAGGGTGTCAAATGTAGTACGTAATCCCACTCATCAGCGTATCACATGTGTACAAAAACATGACATGAAGGCTGTCATTGGTGTTCAAAAAAAGACAACAGGCTGTCATTTGGGGTCAAATATGAAATTGTGTGTGTCATTTGGGGTCAAATATGAAACAGCGGCTGTCATTTGGGGTCAAATATGAAATAGCGGGTGTCATTTGGGGTCAAATATGAAATTGCGGGCGCCATTTGGGGTCAAATATGAAATTGCGGGTGTCATTTGGGGTCAAATATGAACCACCCTGATGCAGAGATGGTATGGCACCCTGTGACTCAAGTCCCACAACATGAGCAACATGGACGTAAGGGGGATGGGGGCACAGTGAACACCTCAGCAACATGGGAGATGCACACCAGCCAAAAAGCCAGCAGCAATGCCTTGCGTAGAACACACCAAGGTGTCCCCTGGACATATGTGCCATGTACAGATCACATGTGTACACGGACGTCATCCATCAATAGTAGTGAATAGTGTCACCTAATAGGTGCAAGGTGAGATGTCACGCGCCTCCTCACAGCTACCTGTACCCATCACTGTCAGACTGAAGCAAAACAACACTGCTACATCAGAGCATGCAAATTTGACCGTGAGGGCACGTAAATGGCTGGGAAGGGTTCAACCGTGCCGGAAGGCGAAGCAGTGACATCCCCCCTCCCCCCAAGCCACATCACATTTCCAGGATGCAAGCAGATGACAAACTAACATTAGGGATGAAAGCTCCTTTGTCTGGACTAGAAGACGGTGGCACATCTGCACCTCCGAGCTTGGAATTGCATGCTCCCGGCACCCCCTGAGAGACACCATAGCAGCTGATGACGACTCCCACACTACGCACAGCGCTAACCAAAGACAACGTATACACACCCCACACACAGAAGTCCTTGCTCGCAGTTCTCTTGCATGGAATGACCTTCACACTTACGCACAGACCATCCGAGGAGTCCAACCGCTGCACACTCAAACAAATCATTGCTCCGAGCTGTGGCATCCACATAACTTTGACTTTGACTTTTTTACACACAGCCCTATTTCCTACATTGGTGTGGGGCTAAGTTGGGAAATTGCGAGATTGTTGTTTAGGAGCAATGAGGCCACAGCTAGTTCACATATTCCCAGTCATCACACTGCCTGTCTGGGTCACGGTCAAACATGCGCATTGATATCAGTTCCCAGGGAGTACCTTATTTTTGGAATCACTGCCCCTATATTCATCCACACTTTCATGCTTACTTGATCATTGACATGGCACATCTGTGTGAATTAGAATGTTTTAATCACATTCGGTGGAGTGTTGAAGCTGGACCAGTACATGGCCATGCATCCCCACTTGACATTGTTGCCCCGTGGAGGGCCAGCCAGAGTCCTTCAGGGATTGACAAGTTCATCGGAAGAGTGCAGTCCGCAGTCTGATTGCTGTGTCATTGGTAACCAAAACAAATATGGCAGTCCATGTCGAGGGCCAAGGTGAGTGTCGCAGAGTGTCTCGGGGGACAGTGGAAGGTGTTGTTCCAGGGCATGATGCAGAGGGCAGAACCAAGCTGAAATAGGCCATATGGCGGAGATGAATGCTACCGCTTCCTTCTTACCACAAAGGCAGAATCATCCACATCATCGTCCTCTGATGTGTGATGTGCCTCACATGTGGGTGGTGGTGTTTTGTCAGCAGCACTGTGTGGCACTGACACATCAGGGGCCGGAGGTGGAATGTCTGCCGCACTGTGTGGCAGTGACACATCAGGGGCCGAAGGTGAATTGTCTGCTGCACTGTGAGGCACTGACACGTCAGGGGGTGGAGATGTGGATGGAGTAGTAGCAGCAGCATTCATCTGCGCCAGGCCTTGTGGCAGCAATGCCATGATGAGGATCTGCAGGGCATGGAAGATCCCAGCTACATCTCGCTGGTGTGCAGCCGTGGCAGCCATTCTTTCCGCCTGCGTCCGCTCCATGTTCTCCATGATCCTCCGCATGCGTCCCAACTCCCGGCTGTCATCGCTGGGGCCACTCTGACTAGACAGTTGTTCTTGTCTCAGAGTCATGACTCCAACGATGTCAGCCATGGCTTTTTGGAGACCATGGAGTGGACTGTGGGTGTCCGTTAGGGACTGTAAGTGGTCCCTGATGGGACTTAGACACCCACGTATGGCATCTAGTTTGGCTGCCATGAGGTCGAACCCCACCCGCACCTGATCAGCCATCTCCTTCTGGCCCTCTAACACGCGGCGTTGGAATGCCATGTGTTGGTCGTGGGGGTCCTGGGAGACAGCCGTGGTGGGGGGTGCTTCCTGCTGTGTGCTCTGTGCAGGGGGTGGGGTCTCCTCGATGCAGCTGGGCTGCCCTGCTCCTGGGGGTGGGGTGCTGAGGGTGTCCATGAGCTGTTGGAGGGCGTCGGTGTCGAAGGTGTGGAGGTCCTCTTCATCATCAGTGAAGAGATGTACGGTCTGCTCTGCAGGAGGTGTTGATTCTCACTCTGCAATGTGAAGGGGAGATGCAGTTTAACAGTGTGTCCCATGTATGTTCACGCATTGGACAAGTTTACAAACAGACTGCATGACAATGTACATTGTGACTGTTTGGGAGGAGCTGCCTATTTGATGCAGGATAGTGGACATTTCTACACCATCAGGGATGTGGGGTTGTACTTGTACATTATCATCTCACAGTTTCCTGCTATCCCAAATGTGATTGGCCAGTTTCTACACACAAGCGGCAGCAGTTGTGTCCTCTGTTCTGTTGTGAAAGTGTTTCAGTCTGTACCACATTGTTGTCAATGTTGATGTGCTCTGTTTCTTATGTGTGTGTGCTGCATTGTGGGAGAATCGCCCCTGCAGCTCTGATTTTGCTGGCCCTTATCACTTTCAGGCGGTGTGCCTTTCACTTCTGTGCTTATGCAGTGCTAAGATGTTGCAGACTTGGGTAAATTGGACTCTTGGTGGGAGTTGGGACTCTTGGGCATGGTTTGTCCGCAGATGTCTTGTTGACGTCAGGGGTTGTTTGTGCACGTGGATGTGTCAGAGTGTGACCTGCTCCTTTACGGATGTGGTCCACACTCAGCCACCTCAGTGTCGTGGCGTGCACCATGTCATGATAATTGGACTGCAGCCATGCTAATCGTCATGCAGTGTCACTTGCTTTGTCAGTGTGGCTCACGGACCCGCAGCTTTTCTGGGTTCAGCACATGTGCATGGGTTTGTTGTGAGATTAGTGATGTGTGGAGAGGGCCCCCTCTGGGCACATTGTCAATGGGGGCCTACTTGCTGTTTCTATGTGTGCTGCAGTGTGCCAAGGAGATCAGGGACATGATCCAGAGTCATTGTGGGTGTGCACTGTGCTATACTTAATTGTGCATGTGTGCCATTGTGCCCATCTCCCGTCCCCCCCCGTATTACGCTTAGTTTCTCTACTGCCATAGGTATATGTCAATCATTTCTAAAAACGAGTGTAGCATAATGACGGGCGGGAACAGGAACGCCGGAGTACGAGTCGGGCCCAATGGCCTTCACTTAAGGTACGGTGTATGCTGTGACTTACACATATCATCGCTGGAACTACCCTAAATGATTATTACGTCATTATGCTACACTCGTTTTTAGAAATGATTGACATATACCTATGGCAGTAGAGAAACTAAGCGTAATACGCCGATTCCTAATGAATAGCGACGTTGACACACGGATGAGACATACGAGTACCATTTCTAAAGATTATATTACTCTGAATACTGCTCTACGCATTCATAAACTAAGATTTTGACGGACACTCCTATCGCCCTGAAGAAGTTTTGCGTACAGAACGAAACGCGTTGGCTGTGGCCTTTTAAAGATTAATAAAGAAGCAAGATCACACTTTACAACACGGATTGGACATTTTTTGACAAATGATTTAATTGATTGTAATTGGACATTTGGTGCAGCTTTGATATGGTTTAAAGTTTCTAATTTACCCTGAGGTTAAGGGTGGTGCCTTTGGACAGATGGCACTTTTAAAGCTTGCACAAAGAATTTGGTTGTAGTTCATATAAGATTGGCGATTTTCGGAAGGTGGTGCCCTCCTTAGGCTAATTGGTCCACTGTCCAAGCTCTCTGTATTTAAAATCAGAAACGAATGACTAAGTCCAAATTATGCAGCAAATCATCAGACGATCAGGCAGCATCCCTAGGGGCTCAGAAAAGAGTCTGACTTTGAGGGTCTTATATACCCTTTTCTAGCATAGAAAGCAATTAAAAATACAATGTCAGCATGGTGCAAGCCAAAGTATTGGCATATTAACAAATCACTTTTCAGAGTTATAAAACACCATATAATCCCACGATCCTAGCATTAATCACCTGCATGAATATTGATTTGCCCCTTCTGACCCAAAGTCATCCTGGGATGTCAGAGCAAACTAGTTACATGAACAATAAATAGATTTATGAATGAATGCAATGCAGCGCACTAGCTGGAAGAGCCTGGGAAAGTGTCTAAAGGCTGAGCCTGGGAAAGTGTCTAAAGGCTTCCTCCAAAGAGTTCTTTGAGAGCAACACGTCATACAAAATAAGCAGTGCATATTTTGCTGCGTGAGATGTCAAATGTGAACTATAAACGCATGATGTATTGCTCTTTTCTTTGACTCCTGTGAATCCCCTCATGTACATCTTGTAAATGTAATCACATAACATGTAAAGCGCTCTGATACCCTCTGGTCTAGCGAGCGCTATATAAAACTCAAAAATAAATTAATAAATAAATAAATGATGATTATTATGAAGTCAGCATCCATGTTTTGCAAGATGTAGTTGAAGCCTAATTGATGCCTTGTTAAGCAAAGGCCAGGAAACACACTTTAAATAATATTAGCATTTTCGTTTCGATTGCATTGAATTCATATTAATAAGCATTAATATTTCTAGTTAAAAAAACTCCAGCAGTTGGTGTCAGCGATGTCTTTTGCCGCTTTTTGCTGCCCAACAAGTTCTAAATATGGCAGAATTCTCTGTCAGTAATCAAATCACTAGCTCAGTCCTTTCAAATGTTTTAATGCCGAATTTTTTATTTACGCCCTTATTTTCACTATCACCATGCTACCCCCTGTCCCTCTGGCTGTTTAATTAAATCAAGCAAACTGTCTGGAGCATAGAATCAGAGAAACATAGTGAAATGGAGCAGTATAAGGGAAACATGCAAAATACAGCCAGAAAAACGTGTACAGAGATTCACTCGCCATACTGGCCAGTAAAATAAAATGCAAGGATGTGACAGAGTACTCAGCATTTCGGACAAAGAGTCAAATTAGAAGTAATGGCAACTGAAATTGAAAATGTTGGCCTAATTCAAACTAATGTCTTCTGGAGCAAATTTATAGGTTATTGAAGTGTCTTAGATTTACATCAGCAGTCATTTTCCATCTTCAAGAAATTTGCACAGTTGCATTACTGGAGCAAAGTAATGTTCCAGAGGAAATCGCCTCTCAAGGAACATCCGTGACAGAATCGTAAAAAAATAAATGATAGAAATAGGAGCAGTGTGGGAGGAGGCAAGTTAATAAAGGGTAGACCGCTGACATGCCCCTTGCACCTCTCCTTCTATGCACAGTTATTTGCATAAATATCATTTAGAAACCCAACTGAGCACAGAAAGGGATTTAGGAAACTAAATTAATTGGGCAGCTAATGATGAGAAATCGAGAAATGGCTCCCTGTGCATGATAGAGAAACACAGGCTGCTCCTGACCTTGGATGGATCCCACCGATGACCGGTCATTGAAGGGGAGAGTAATTGGAATTAAAGCGTAAAGAGTGTGAGTCATTAGCTAAAGGGGATCAGTTGGCCACAATACGTTCTCAGTATGGAATCTCTAGTACCCAAAGGGTCAATTAAATACAATTATTTGCCCTTTCAGCATAGTGCCAGTGCCACCATCACACTGGCTAG
This sequence comes from Calotriton arnoldi, assembly GCA_963921515.1. Taxonomy (NCBI): domain Eukaryota; kingdom Metazoa; phylum Chordata; class Amphibia; order Caudata; family Salamandridae; genus Calotriton; species Calotriton arnoldi. Next base: position 1,887,879 of record CAWUFW010002696.1, on the reverse strand, counting down.
TAGTGATAGACATAAAGGTACCACCAGGGTTGCCATCTAGGTTGTTTAGGTTGAGCCTAGCGCAGCACGCATGCGCTGCTCTATAGAAGGCTTCATGTAATCACTCTAAACTTTTGTGTGTGGGTCTGACTCCCCCCACGCATTTGTTTGGCTGTTGGCTGTGTCAATTTAAAATGGGAGGCTGCAAATGGCTAAAGGCAGGCGCATGTCCCACCTCTTCTGCAAATGCTCACTCCCACAGCATTATGCTTGCGGGAGCGAGCAGCGGCGGGCACGGTGGCAGCTGCATTCTTTACGTTCCTTGCAGCGCGCGCGTGCACCACTCGCCGGCTTGTTTTTTTTTTTTTATCATGGTGCCCGACGCTTCCTGGAGCCACCACACGCAAGGGGCTCTTGTGTGAGTTTACTTTGTTACCAGGATCATGCAGTTCGTAGCTCTGTTAATGTGCCTCCTGCGTTCCAACAGCATGGTGAAGCACCTTTATTTATTTAACATCACCGCCCGTCTAACACAAAACATGAATTGAAAGTTAGCTTCTGTTTATATATTGATTTTTGTTTTGTAAATGAAATGTTTAATTTGGCATCTTTTGTGCCAAATGTACACGGGTGGTAAGTCACGCATGACAATTGTGTTGGTTTGTGATGCTGGTGTGTTGCAGTATAAAATAGGACAGACCTGGCCTGAACGGCTTCCCACTGAGAGAAGGGTGCCTCGTGTACAGTTTGCACAGCCTATCCCTTGTTAAGCTCCGCTTTTCTGGTTTCTGTTGCCACTGGATGGCGCCAGGGAGTAGACACTCGGCTCATGTCACTGTATATTGGTTTATACCCGCGGTGTACCTCCAAGGCGACGTATGACAGCAGTCTGCACACACACAAATGCTTTCTACGGTTGTTGTGCAAACGTCACATGACCGTTTTTTTGCACGTAGTGGACTACACCGCCCCTCGTATCTTTTAAAATGGTTCCTCGTCTACAGTTTTCAATATTTGCAGCGATGTGCAGTTTCTCGTGGCATCTACAAAGACACACAAGTGATGTCTAGAAGTGAGGCTCTCTTTTGTTGACGCATGTGGTGTTTGCTAGGTACGGAGGCCGCGGCACGAATCCCTCACATAATATAACGTAATTCGTTGATTCTAAACCCTGCCTTCCTCACTAGAACACATAATGTGATCCTCGGCAAATCTTAACATTTTCAGTTTCTGTATTGTCTGTTAAAATGAGGAGTCCTTGAAGATGGCCTGATCCAAGCTTGCCCGGGGCCCCCACTTCCTTTTTTCAGGGGGGGCGAAGGAGTGACCTTTTTCTCCCATCTTACTTATGTTTCTCTGATTGAAACTTGAAAATATAATTCAATATTGTTTGGCATCACGGGGCATAATTTAGCAAAATGGGTCATAAAATCCAAAGTTGTTCCGAACAGGGTCCCCGAAAATAATTACCACATAAAAAGCTGGCAAATGGCATGCTTCATAAATTACCCGGTCTGTTTGCATTTCTTCGTTTCTAGTTGTCCCTCAGTGATTCTTTGAGTAATGGTTCGCCTGTAGAGGGGGAGTTCTGCGCCTGCGGTGTCACGAGCTGCAGGCCCACGTGCGCGCTCAAGTGCCAGGAGAAGGCGCGCGGGGTTTATCCCGGCTCAATGCCGCTTACCTGGCTCTGTCCGGGGCCGTGGATTGATTTGCTGTCACTGCAGCGCGTGCACCTTCCGCAGACGCGGCGTGATGGATGAATGCTGGGAGCTCATTTCCCCGGTGGTCCTTCCTCTCGGACCATGTTAAGGCTTTCCACATAAATATTGCTGTGCCGATAACTAGGGGTGGGCGGAATTTGCGTAGTCGCGCTGCGCAAATCTCCGCGAAACGGTAAAAAATCTCCGCAAGCACGCAAAAGTTCCGCGAACACGCGGAATTGCTTGTTCTGCCCGTTCGCGATGCTTTTTTCCTGTTCGCGAACGCTGTTTGCGTGCTCGGGGAGAAATATCTCGCGAACACGCATTTTGAAAGTGCAAACAAGCAAAAAATTCCGCGGATCGTGGAATTTTTGGTAATTCTGCGTTATCCGCAGAACGCAAAATTACCCAAATTCCGCAAATTCCGCGAGCGGAACGGAATTTACCACCCAGGCCTACCGATAACCCGCTAATAACATTCCATTCAATATGTAAAATGAATACCAGTGTGAGGCTAGGGGGCGCGCGCCAGGCAGACCTCCATGTGGCCAGTCTCCATGGGCACTAAAGAGCCAGCCTACAAGGACTGGTGTACACAAGACAAAATACAGCATCTGGAGACGGTCTTTATTATAGCTCCTTTACCCGGCTCTAGTGTCTAAGCGCTGTAACAGCAGGTGTTAAAGATGCTCGATTTAATTTTACTCATTTCATTTACTCTTTTGGTCGAAAGACTGCAGGGACTGGAATCTCTATCACAATGGTGTGAATAATTTCCTGCAGTCGGTGCATTAACCCCCTGAGGTATGGTTTAATGGGTTGCTTTATAGATTGAGACTGTTACTTCAGACTCACGTGATTCTATGTGCCCCTCTGGACAATGCCATAGAACAAATTTTTTATAAACTCGTGGTATGCATGCTATCAGGTTAATAGGTGCACTGCAGGCATTCTTGACATTCTACTAATGTTGGTTTCTACCTAGCCCTAGTCCTCTCCCCGCACCAGCAAACAAAACAAACCTGTTTTCACGCTGCAACAGCATTAATGCAGCATGCCCCCCTTTTATATAGCCACCCTCTCAATATATCATAATAATGCTGCCAAGGTCAATAGTCACACGTGCGTGCTCGTCACCATTACACCTGCCACGTCCCGCCTTGGCACCCATACTCCAGCCATGCTGCCCATTCATCTCCAACGCATCTTGGCTCATTTCATATCGACTTTAAATAAAAAGTGTACGATTATTCAAAAATGTTGAGTGTGTGGGCATGCTAATAGGGGATAACCTGCTGCATGGCTAAACTTATAAGACCCCAAAGGCGAGACCTATTGGCTATGCCAATGCTTGTTTTTGCTGAACTGGCCAGTGTTTTTCTATGCAGGCCAGCAAAAAAAGGTTGCAACCCTAGGTACAACTAAGCATCAAAATCAACATTGGCGACAAGTGACAGCAGAAATGATAGAGTACTGAGTCACATGCAGCAGAGACGATCATCTACTCAGGCACTGGGGATAGCAGAAAAAAAGGCTAGATACTCTCCCATATCGAGAGAAGAGAATGGAGACGACGTCCTTTTACAATGTCACCATGGTCTACTGCCAGGGAGAATGTCTGACGCCCATGAAGTCTGTAATGACTAGTGATGCTGGCTGGTGGTTGCAGAGTTTAAGATACTTGTGCCTGAACTTGTGGAGGTTGGTGAAGGGGAAAGAAGATGTGGATCTTCAGATACCCAGATTGATAAAGGGGGAAAACCTCTGAACCGATATGAATCAGATGTGTGGGCCTCTGAAAGAGAAGCTTCACTTCTGCAGTTGAACAATTGTGGCAATTTATATCTAGTGTCAGCATGTACACAAGAGTACTGTATCCTGTCCTGTGAAAATGTCCTGCACTTAGGAGAGAATGCTGGTCTCGTGCTATATCAGCTAAAGTATACAAAAATGTATACAAAAATGAACACAAAACAATTATGGATGGAACGCTTGAATTGATTTTAGCCACTGGTAATTACTCAGGGCCGGATCCCAGCTTATCGTTATTTTGCACACCATGCCACCTCAGTTTGGGCCCAGTCATATACAAATCAGTCTTAAGCCTGCACCAATGGGAACAGTTCAGCTCAAACTCCCAGGCCAGATCTTCCCTGAACCAAAATGCAAGCAACCCAGGGCTAGTTTCGCCCTTGTTAGGGCTCTTCAGGCAGGTATAGCTTGGTTCCAGGGACACAGTATGCACGGACCCATGTCTGGGCATACCCATTCCACTTAGGGTAAGACACCCCAAGTGGTACCACAAAGGTTCTGGACCCTATGAAGATTGGAATCTCTCCCCAACAAGAACTGCAAAAGTGGACACTTAGAAACTTTTTCCAAACCATTTCCAAAAAGAACCAGAGGCTACCACCAGACCACTGCTCATTGCTGGTTTGCCCTGCTGAAAGAAATTTTACTTTCATAAAAAGTTTCTAAGTCCGAAGGTAGACAACTTCACCGGGAGAAAATGCTGAAAGTATTCAGCTAACGAGGGACCTCCCCTGGGTTCGGATTTTGAATTGCTCTCAGTCTCAGCTTACCCGTCAAAAGTCAGTGGCTTCACCAGGACTTCATCCAACCTCTACCTGGCCCCATGGAACCCATCTTGGCCACAGTCTGCTGCTGAGGATTTTTGACTTCCAAACATTTTTCTAAGTCAGAAGGTAAAACTTTCCAAAGCACCTAACCTGGTCCCTGTGTCTGACCTATGCTCCATCGCGGTTGGCCTTAACCTTTGACGTTGAGCACGGCCAGATACCTGTGATTGGCGCTTTGTGCTTTTCTGCACAAGAAACATGTAAAACTTTGAAAAACCATATCTCCAGTTCCTTACATCCATTTTTTGACATTTTGGTGTCTATTTGCTCATTTAAAGTGGTTCTATTTTTATAAATCAGAATGGGATTTACATTGTGTTGTGTTTTCTACTCTTTAACAGTTTCGTACTGATAAATGTTTTACACATTTCTCCTAAGTTACGCCTGTTTGCTCTCTCTGTGCTATGGCTACCAAGGGTTGAGCTCAGGTTTCAATTATTGATACCTACCTGGATCTAGAAAGGAATAGTGTCATTATTACATGAACAGGACTATTATCCACTTCAACTAATAAGCCACTGTCTCACAACTCTCCACGGTCCTCTGCTCCTGCAGACCCACCACACCAGGGTCACGGTCACCTCACTTCTTCTGGATAGTCATCTCTCCTGCAGCATTGCCATGTTCCTTCCCTCTCTCAGCAGGCATGCTCGCTTGTAGGTGCCTCAGGACAGGTAATCAGCACTGGCATCAAACGGAGGATTCTCAGATGATGCTGCTTCACCTCTGAGTAGATGGCTGTCAGGCAGACACCAGCTCTATTTGCACAACAGTACTCTGAGTACTCTGTGGAGTACTCTCTTCCTTGGTCATAGAAAAAATGCAACAGGAACAAGTGGGTCCCACGTTTATACATGCAAAGCAGGCAGGAGATGTGGATCCACTGCCTGACATTCTGAGCCAGTTTGTGGTTCAAGTATCTTTGCAAGGCTTCTCTCCAGACACAGCCTTTGTGCTGAGTGATGCTCCTCACAGCAGGGTAGTCTCCAGCCTGGAGCACCTACAACAGAGGCATATGAGGTGATGAAGCCAAAGTGCTTAAAACATTGATGTACTGTTCAATGCTTTCCTCTGGCTAATGTTCCCTTGAGTAACATATGAGTCCTTCTACCACCACATGCACTTTGGGTATGTAATTTTATTACATCACTCACTTAGCTTGTTCATAGTCAGCATCTTCAAAGTCCATTTTATCATCACTGTTGATTTCTCTATTTGGTTTATGTAACTCTTTTGAGAATAGCCTATCTTTAAATCCAAAATTGTGTCATAAGAATGCCATGTTTTGATTCAGGACGACCACACCCCTACCTATAACTTCAAAAAACTTCTCATATGCATCATTCTGATCTTTCCAGCCACTGAAGAAATATTTATGGGGATACAATTAAATTCCATTGCCCGACTTACAAACTTGAATAGAAATACAAAATATTACGCAAACTGATAACAACAATAGTGTGATTCACACACTCCACTTGTTAGAAATAGAATAGGAGTATGTATTTAATTTATTTACATTCTCTTGACTTGTGAGTTCTGTTAAAATGTACGTAATGTCCTTTCCACTCTTTGTCAATTATTCTTTATGATGTAGTCGTGTGCCGTTTGACATTAAAAATACATGGCGTGTAGTTCGATGCCGCCATCAAAATGGCTGCCATGTAAGGTCACATCCTGTTTGACCTTGTGGTACTTATGTGTAATTGTTTTGTCAAAGGTTGGGGTGTGCCATCCTAGCTCTACGTTCTTATACATACAGACGTGAGCATGAGTCTTCATTCTCTGCTCATGCGCTAGACACTCCAAGATGGTCAATGCGGATGACTCAGCCTTTAGCTGCTCACAGCTGTCCATTTAAAAACATAAAGTATTCGTCAATCAGGTACTCACTTCAAATTGCTATTTTTATTTTGCTTGCTTAAAGTGATAACTCCCATCCCATCTTTGCTGAATATTAAGGTGTAGCTTCTTCCAATGACATAGTTGTTCCTCACAACAGTTCAGAATTCCTGTAAACTCTTTGCCTTGCGGATCTCACCAGGGTTTGCATCTTTCTTGCCAGCCAATTAGAATTCACTCGTCCACTTCTTTAAAGTGGCAAATAAGAGTATACATGGACACCAACAGTCCAAATATACCTATTTTGTATACCCTTTTTAAACACCCAAGCACCTTAAATGCAAATTTCATATAATTCCATCCAGCCATTTTTTCTGGTTCTGCGAAATAGTTTTCTTAGGGGAATTACCTTGGGAAATCAATGCTTTGGGTCCCTCTTTAATGTGGCCCCCCGCTTGATGGATCACCCTCAGGGCCGGACTGGCCATAGCGGGCACCGGGCGTTTCCCCGGTAGGCCGCTAGGGTGGGGGCGGTTTTGGACCCCTGGGGGCCGTTTTGTTACCGGGGTCGGCAATATCGGCCCCCGGTAACAAAATCGGCCGAAACCAGCCCCTCGCAAACTGCTCGGCTGCACTCCCCCTCACCCCAGGGGGGGCCGACTGAGCAGTTTGCCAGGGCCAGTTTCTGTTCCCAGTCCGGCCCTGATCACCCTGAAACTTTCAAGGAAGGAGCTGAGGTGTGTGAACTTGTTTTTGCAAAGTTTTGTGCAGAAATATCAAACATCACTAACGTTATTACTGAAACAAAAAACACTCTTCCTATGGAAACTCTCACCTAACCATAACTTCCCAGTGGCGACCCTCACTGTGTAATGTTCAACAGAATTATCAAGACACTAAAGAAAGCACTCACCAAAGCCTTGTTGTGAAGCAGGATAAGTTACAAGATAGAATCCTACTATTTGTATGCATGATAACAACCTCCTCAAAATGGTGTCTGCGTAGCATGTGGAGCAATGTGCATATGGCCACCTGTGGTAATGAGTGTGTTACAGGCACAGCATCATCTATACTTTCCAAGCAGTGAGGATGCAGCCCAGGTATCCAAAAATTTGGGGCAGCTCTCGCGGCTCACTTGTAGCCATGATAAATCCTGCAGTGAACCTGTAGAGATTAGGGGCCTGGTTTAGATCTTGGCAGCCGGGTTACTCCGTCACAACGGTGACGGATATCCTGTCTGCCGAAATAATGAATCCCATTGGATATAATGGGATTTATATTTCGGCAGACAGGATATCCGTCACCGTTGTGCCGGAGTAATCCGGCTGCCAAGATCTAAACCAGGGCCTAGGTTTGTTTATGGAATAAACACAAGAGCAAACACAAACAGAAACTGCCAACACCCTGTTCGTGCAACCACTACCAACCTTGGGTTGGTAGTGAAGCTTACTAAGAAACATTCACACTCCCTGTTCCCCATTCCCAGTAAACTCTTTCCCAGATGCAACAGTTACCTGCCTTTATTTTAAGTAAAACGGATACAGAACAATGCAGAGTGCTTCCCTCACTCAACAGGCTTGTAAAATAATTGGAACCAGTCTTTGGATGACATTTGTGAAATCTTGAAAGGTAGTTGAATATGTGTCCTTCATAGATGGATAGGAAGGTCATTCCATAATTTGGGGTACAGACAATGGTGTGGCGAGTGATGAACTCTGTAAGTGGTGGGGTGCAGGTTTCCCCTCCAAATTTCACCAAGTGAAGCAAGCGAGCCAGATTTCTCCCAGTGGACTATGGCAGCAGGGTTCTCTCCCCACTGAAAGTTTGGACCAATGGAGCTCAAGTGTGTATTACATCCCATTCTTTGCTTATAGCCCTATGTTTGACAGGCAGCTCTGAAGGTGCACTCACTTCTAATCCTTTCATTATGTGACAAGAATGCCTGACCCTCCCTTCACAAAGCAGTGCTTCTGACCTTTTACACCACATAGTGCTCCCATGAGGCATATTACAAGTGTTTCATTGGGGTCATTCATCCACTGCCCCTGTGAGGCGCATCATTCATACCTGCCCTGCGATACATTGGGTTACTGGGACACATCACATTGGGCTCCCAGCAGTTTATCAGATTCTTGCCCCTTATGAACATTATCTTGTGTCCCCACTGGACAACCATCTGCTATTTGTTGATGCACATCCTCGCATGCCTCCTGACTCATATGATTAGAGTTGATAAAGAGCGTGGATGTGATAAAGCTGCTAATGTGGGCTATTATATATCTGTTAACAAACATCAGGATTCTTTAAACCAACTCTAAGTAAAAATATTCAATCTTTGAATCTCACATAGTTCCAAAACTCAGTTGGGGCAAAAGACTACTTACTTTAGGGCTTACAATAAATATGTGGCAGACCCACCTGTAGTTTTCAAGCTCACATCGCAATGCACCTACAAATTCTCAATTGATAATCCCACTGCATTTTTAGGTTTGGCCTAGAGACAGTGTTAATGGGCTCACCTGTTTCTTATAATAAAAATGCATGCATGTATCTCCACACTGATGGGAGTGTAGTTAGTCCTCTTCAACCATTGGTCTGTTCAAGTGTCAATTGCATTTTGCTTCCACCCACCACAGCCGACAACATGGAGACAATTGGTAAGTCCTCTGCAGCCTCTACTTTTCTACACCGTGAGTGATGGCACTTTGCTCTTTCGCATGTGCATGTCTGTCTAAAAAATAGTTTACAGACGTTTTGGGGCTGTTAGGTCAATATAAACCTTTATTTCATGTATATTTTAGATCCTTTTTTATTATTTACTTTTTTGTTAACATATGCATCCACTTTTTGAAGGTGGCATTTCTACTTTTTATTACGGTTGCACATTTAATGTTTATTGCATGTTTTTAAAAAAAAGGAAACTTTTCAGATCTGCCAAGGCCAGATCTATTGGCTTTGAATATGCTTGCCAGGTCTGGTGATAACCAAGACCTTTTGTTTTTAATAAAAAATAAATGTTCTTTACATACATACAGGGGTTTTCAGTCTGCCCTCTTCATCCATTTGTCTGCTACAGTGTCATAGACGTTTTGTTTCTGCCCATCACAGCATACAGCATTGTACTTGGTCAGTCCACTTCAGCCATTGGCTTACCTGACAGATGGCATTCTGTTTTTGCACAATGTGCACAGTAAGTAGCTCCCCTCAGTTCCATGGGCTATTGGTGTAATGTGTGCTTGGCTATATTTTGGCTGTTAGACAATGCTTGTTTTAGTTAGACAAGGACTCGGCAGCTCCCTCAACACTGCTACCAGGCCACTCACGTGTCATGTGTCCTCATACACAAACTGTTCACAAACAAAATAAGCACTGGCAAGGCCAGAAGATTAGCAGCCAAGGCCAACATATTGGCTTTGCCAATGCTTGTTCATTGTGGAAACAATATTCTGCAAAACTAATATGCTCAGAAAATAGGAAAGGAAAGAAGCAAAAAAGGCAGTGTTTAAAAATGTAAAAAGTGCATATCTTAATCACTTCTAATCTGTGTGTTCTCAGACTTAGCAACTTCTCACAAGGCGCATGCAAACAGCATTATGTCCTACCCTAAAACACCTCCTTGACCTCAATATGCTGCGACAAGTGGGAAAGGGACGGGTGAGTGTCGTGGAAGCCTCAGGCAAGCAGGGCTTCAGTGCTGAGTTTCCAGTGCTTGATTCAATTGGCACATTTAGATTTTAGCACAGCTGAGTTTCATCACCATTGGGATCAGCACTGCTTACAATGGGAATAAAGCCTGGGCTGTGCACAGGTGAGATCTGTAAGTCTCCATGGAATGCACACATGCACATCTGGCTACCTTGCACATACACATCTGCCTGACCCTCGCTTGGATTGAAAACTAATACAATTGTAGTTTGGGTGTGATCATTAAACAGTGTGGATGGTGTTGAGAATTTGAGGCACGGCAGAGACCGAACACCCTGATGTACAAGTTGCTCATGGATTCAAATAGCTATGAGTCCTGCCCCTACAGGTACGTTTAAAAAAACTGGGGTGTGGAAAGGGGAGTGTAAAGTGAGAATGGGGCACCCTCCCACGTTTCAAAAGTAAATCATAACACAAAACCCATTCGTGTAATTGTGGCCCTGCCTATTATCCAGGTGCACATCTGATTGTGATGCAGACGCTGCATGCCCTGTGGTGTGCTCAATTATACCGGGTATAACATTGTCCTGAAGAATGTTAAGACACCTGACAGAAGCAACTGGGAGGGATCACTGACAGAATATCGGAAACAAAAGTATTGTGTGGACAGAATATAGTGTCAAAATATCGACGACCAAAATATCGAGAAGATAAGTGCAAATAGCGAAGTATAGATTTACTATTCTGAACTCCAAATCTACGCACTTTGAAAATATATATGTCAAGGTACATAGACGTGCAGTTATATACAGTAAAACTTTGCTTACTTATAGAAACTTACCTTCACAATATTTTTGTCCTCCTTTTTCTTGACAAAATATTTTGTCCACAAAATTTTGTTTCTCTGATATTTTATCTAAACATCTGTAAGATACTGTAATGTTGGCTCTTTCAGAGCTGCAACAGCTAAAGCCCATATCTCTGAATTTAACAAAAGTCTTGGAAAAATCCCTTTATTGTGTGGGAAACATATAGTGAACTTGAAAGCAATCGAGGGAAAAATCAAACATGTGAGGAGAAGCAAGTCTGCATTGCCATCAGAGTAGGCAACATAGCCAACGTTTATCTGCTTGGAGCTCAAAACCGAGGAAAGTCCAGGATGGTTATCAACATTGGATGGTTTTCTGGTTATAGACATGCAGCATGCTAAGGAGCTTCCTGCAACTTAACTCAACAACTAGATATCATACACGGGGAGAACTCGATAACACGTGGCGCAGTTTTGTAATTACAAAAGTCCCAAGGTGAAGGGTTTCTTATTGCCCCAGCTATTTGGCATGTGCAGGTAGGAAATCCTGTCAGAAGTATTAGAACCAGACACAGCCCACTAGGATCCTTCTATCTTTTGCTCTTGAGTGCTTGTTGTGGAATGCAGTAAGTGGGCACCTAGCATTGCAGGAATGTTTTTAAATGGCACGAAGACTATCAATCAATCAGTAGTTGTATAGCGTTTCTAATCACCCGTGAGGGTATCCAGGCGCTGGCTTGCTGGGCTCGGTCAAAAAGCCAGGTCTTGAGTCTCTTCCTCAATTTCGCCAGAGAGGGTGATATCCAGAGGTGGAGGAGAAGGCCATTCCAGGACTTGGCAGCGAGGCAGGAGAAGGAATGGCCTCCGCTGAGGCTTTGGTGGATGCGCGGTGTCTGTGCGAGGGCGAGGGAGGCGGAGCGAATGTCTCTGGAGGGTTGGTAGAAGTTCAGGTGGTGGTTGATGTATGCTGGTCCTTGGTCAACAGCTTGAATTGGCATCTTTTCTGGACGGGGAGTCAGTGGAGGTTCCTGAGGTGGGGTGGTGATGTTGGTCCATTTGGGCAGGCTGAGGATGAGTTTGGCCACTGAAATTTGTATTGTCTGGAGTCTCCTTATGAGTTGGATGGTGGTACCTGCGTACAGTGCATTGCCGTAGTCCAGCCGTCTGGTGACTAGGGCTTGAGTGAGGGTTTTCCTCATGCCGATGGGGAGCCATATGAAGATTCTTTGTAGCATGCGGAGAGTGTGGAAGCAAGAGGAGGAGACTATGATCTGTTGTTTCATGGTGAGTTTGCTGTCCAGCATGATGCTGAGGTTGCTGGAGTGGTCTGGCGGTGTGGAAGTGGGTCCCAGTCCGGCAGGCCACCAGGTGTCATTCCAGGGGGAGGTGTTGTTCCCAAAGATCAGCATTTCGGTCTTGTCAGTGTTGAACTTTAGACAGTTCCAGTCTGCAACATTGATCATGCAGTTGTGGAAGTGAGTCCTCATGGTGGTGGAGTCGGCTGAGAACGAGAGGATAAACTGGGTGTCATCTGTGTAGGATATGATGATGAGATCATGGGTCCTGATGTTGTCGGCTAGCAGTGTCATGTAGGTGTTGAAGAGGGTGCGGCTTGGGGATGAGCCTACGGTGCTCTTTGTTTCCGAGGCGAAGGAAGGTAGGCAGATTCTCCGAGCTTGTCCCTTAAGGAATTAAGCGATCCATCTGAGGGCATCTCCCTGGATCCCAGTGTGATGCAGTCTCTTGATGAGTGCGTGGTGTGATATGGTGTCGAATGCTACGGATAGGTTGTGGAGGAGGATCAGGGCCACCGATTCTCCTCTGCCAAAGAGGGTGCGGATGTAGTCCGTGGTGGCGATCAGGGCGGTATCGTGTTGTGGTTGGCATGGAAACTGGATTGAGAGGCATTAAGCAGGTTGTTTCTCTCCAGGTGTTCGATGAGCTGCCGGTTGATGGCCTTTCGATGACCTTTGGTGGGGAAAGGGAGCAATGAGATGGGGCAGTAGTTCTGGAGTTCACTGGGGTTGACAGAAGGTTTCTTGAAGAGAGTGTCTGACTTCTCTGTGTTTCCATGCGTCAGGGAAGGTGGCTGTGGAAATGGATGCGTTGAGATTTGTGGTGAGTTTACGGCTGATATTGTTGCTTCAGAGGTTGTAGAGGCAGTGGGGGCAGTGGTCCGTGGGTGCTTCCGAGTGGATGGAGTTCATGAAGGCTGTGGTGTTCTGTGTGGTGAGCTCTTCCCATTCAGTAAGCCGGTGGTCGGGGTGGCGTCCATTGGAGTGCCGGGACAGTAAAGGTCAGTGGGTTGTGGTTCAAAGTTCCTGTAGATGGTGGACATCTTGTTGTGGAAATGATGTGCTAGAGCGTCGCAGAGTTCCTGTGAGGGGGAGGCCGTGTTCTCAGTGGCCACTGGGCAGGAGAACTCTCTGACGATGCTGAAGAGTTCCTTGGTGTGGTTGGAGCTTGCTTTGATGTGGTTTGCTAGAGCATCTTTTTTTGCTTCTTTGAGGTGATGGTAGTATTTGTTGAGGGCTGACTAGAAGACTAGAAACTAGACTGGTCAATAACAGAAACCATATTGGAGTGAGCATGTTAGTAAAAACAAATTGGAATAAATGTGTTGTAATAGAATTATTAAACTTAAAATGCACATGTGCGAATCGCTGACATTGATAAGTAGATGCCAGGCATTTCAGGGATGGTATTGAGCAACCCATGAACTAGATTGGTTGATAAAAATGTCTTTTTTAGAGTGAGAGAGAGTGTGCTCCTCATGGTGGCCTTATTAATGAGAGTTACTCGGCATTAGCAGCAGTGCCTCCATTAGGGCAGAGGAGCGTTGCCCACCCTGCTGCCAGCGCAGCAAAAATGAAAAATAAAACAGCAATAAAATGATTTTATTTCCATTTTATTTTTCAGTGCAGCTGGCCAGCCCGAGCCAAGTGTTGGGGTGGGGCCATCACTGCTGACTGGCAGCAGGGGAGGCGGAGTGGTGCACACTTTAAGTTTAATGTGCACATGTCACTTTGGCCGGCTTTCTTCCGACGGCCAGCCTGACATGTGCACTTTAAACCTCTCCACCCAAGCTGTTTTAGACAGCTGGGTGGAGAGAAGGCACAGGCCTCCAGTGCCTGTAGGAGCGCTGAGCCAGCCGCTCCGACCAATCCTGGTGCTTCTCTCATGCTGCTTAACAGCATGAGAGCAGCATCTGGATTGGTTAGGGGAGTAGGCTCATAGACCCATTGGTGCCGAACTGCAGGACTGGAGAGCACTGGAATTAGGTAAGTACGGGCTTTTTTTCTTTTAAATTAGTATACTGTTTAATTTATTTTTACACACTGCCAGGCCATGTGAGAAACTTGCACTGCCTTCAACCTCAACTCCAGAGCTCTTAATCGTGGCCTGTTATAAACACTGTTTATAATGGACCACGATTGAGAGCTTTGGGGTTATGCCTAAGAGAATTCCTGGAGTGCCCACCTGATTGCCCCACTACTTTAAAAAGGAATCAGCCGCCACGGCTCAGCATAGAGGCAGATGGTTAAGGGTCTGCTGATGACATAAATATTAAATGTCGAGGATCAAAACATGACCAGATACATAAATTAGCCATTCAAAAAAGGGAGTTGAGCATATGTTAACTACATTCTAACAAGCTGAGGTGTAAAAATAAGACCAACCCTGACACAGGAGTGGTTCCATGCAGGTGAGACAAACAATCTTTGCTACCGATAGAAAGGGTGGACTACAGTGTTGAAATGCAGAAATTATTTCTGCCCCCCCATACGCCACTAGGAGCCTGTGTCAGGAACTCATTTTCTCACTTTGTTCCATTCGAACATATCATTCAAACCATTATATCAGCACCCTTGGAAAAATCCATTGGGCTTCTTTGTGATACAAGAGGCCCTTTGCCTTGCATGTGCTGGGGTTGACCGTCTCAACAATGGTCAATTCAAAATTCATAGCATTATGGCACAGTTCTTTGAAATGTGTTACCAGCTTGGCCGTCAATTTACAGTTTCTACATGTGCTGATGTTTTCCTGTATGTGAGTTTTTATATTCCTGGTGCTCAACCCAATGGAGAACAAGCCACATTTGTATATGAGCTTGTAAATCGAAAAAGTGGTGTTACAGTTGAGGAATGTTTTCTGGAACCATATGCATCACTTGGCCATAGTGATCTGCTTGGTAGATCTTGTGAGGGGACAAACGATGCAGTTGCCACAAGGCCGTGTCCAACTAGGGGTAGGGAATTTCCCTAGTTGTGTCTCTTCTTATGTTCAACATATGACTACACCAAATGAGTTTTTAAATTTGCTGCTCTTCTGAAGGAACATCGGGGTGGTGGCATCTTGACATTATCTCAATTGAGAATGTTCCCATTTTTTTCTTATGATGTTACAAATTTGGGTAGACAAAGGATCGTACATCATGGTTATAAATTCCTCTGGAGCTTTTTGAGTCTTCTCTATTAGAACAGCTCTTGGAGTAGTAAGGGTCCTTTTGTATGCTGCATCATGAGTTGTTTTGGGTATGCTCTTAATGACAATTTATTCTTTAGTTCCTCTGCTTGCTCAGTATATGTAGTGGTGTTAGTACAATTATGCCGGTAGTGAAGAAACTGGCCATCTGGTAAGTTATCCTTCAAAGCCCTTGGATGTTATGAAGTTTAGTGAAGTAGCAAATTGCTCTCCGTAAGTTTCCTGTACAACCAGTGGCGGCTCGCATAGGGCGTGCTGCGGGGCGGTGAGGCGGGGCGGGGGAAGGGCGGGGTGTGGGGTAGTAAACTCGGATATACGACGGAACGGAGGAACGTAATAATTACTTTCCTCCGTTCCGTCGTATGTCCGAGTTTACTATCCCCCCACACTGCCACTCCCTTGCCCCGCCCACCGCCCCACAGCACACCCTATGTGAGCCGCCACTGTGTACAACATTGTGGTTCTTCTTGACCTCTCAATTCTTGTCTCGATCTAGATGTGCGTCTGATTACTAACTATAGATAAAAGTCGAAACAGAGAAGTTTGGCAGAGAAACGTTTTGAGAATCTCTGCTAAAATTGGAATTAATGGTGCCATAAAACCATTTTGGGGCGGTATTCACAAAGGGATTATTAGCCATGTATGTATGATTATGACCAAAAGTGCCTTCATTTATACCATGTAGAAATTCAGAAAAATGACTGCACCCCAGTGTAATTCTCCACCATGTGTGCAGAGAAATCCGAGGCGGTATCTCCCTGGCAAGGAATAGGAAGTGAGCAGAACAAGGCATGGTTTACTCTTTAAGTCTGTGAACACCCACAAATGTGTATTCTTTTGGGCATTCACAAAATTCTATCAGACTCTTTTCCACCAGGTTTACTACAGGAAGGGATGGGAAGCAAAAAGGATCAACCCCAAACCTTGGTGGGAATATAGGGAAAAGGGTTTATGCACTAGAATAAAATGTTTTCCGTGTGGAGAAAAAGAGACAAGAAGAGGAGAGGGCAGGAGAGGAAAGGGGAGGAGTGAAATGGAGAGGAGAGGAAAGAAAAGAAGAGAAAAAGAAATGTACATTGGCACATCGGGCACCGTTTATCAAGTTCTGAAGTCGATTCTATGCAGAATGATGCTCTGGTGAAATGGAAGCCCAGGATTTGCCACCTGACATTCCCAGTTGTGCACCGGGAAACTTGCGCCTGTTGCAGCTTCTAACAAATACTACTGGGAATGTCTGTGAATTCCAAAAAGTAATAAATCCGCACCCATTCATACGATTACTTGTACAGGTGCAGATTTACTGCTTTATTTGAATTGCCCCCTCCATGCATAAGGTAGAATGGCTTGAAAGAGGTACTCTTTCACAGGCCACCAGTCAAGCTTTTGCCTCACCAATGATACCTGGTCACAATTTTTCAAGTCTATATTACAGCACAATTACGCAAAATTATGCATAATTACGCAAAATGCATCTCGCACTCCAAAAATTACCCAAATGGTCTGTTTGGGTAAAAATTCAACTCAAAATTTGTATTTTGAGCTGATTTGTGGCTGCAAGCATTCAGAATGCTGACGTCCACATTTGGGTTTGTAGTTTTGCTCTCACAAATCATCCAAATGGTCTACTTGGGTAAAGAAATCTACCTGAAATACTGCATGCATAAAAAAATTACTCGCACGGTGCATCTCATGTTAAAATTGTTCCCCAAAATTATGCCAATTACTCAGGCATAATTCAAGTTTTACCAAGTCCTACTTTTTATTCACACAGACTTCAGCTAAACTCATTCATTGATTGTGGACAATGAATGGCCTGTGACTACAGTTGGGTGTGAATTCTGTGCTTTATATATATATATGTATATGCTACAGAACTCAGCAAAAAGGCTGATCTGTTCTCTGACAATGTTCTCAACTCTGGGGTTGCATTGTGGTAAACTTACTATGGGGTTTTGATTTTCTTAGCCAGAGGTATTTCCAAGGTGACCGACTGTATGGCATTTACGTCTGGAGAGGTGTTTATGCTGTATTTGTGTTGTGTTGTACAGTGCCAGACACACACCTACATGTGAAGCCTGCTGGGTATAGATATTCAGCTGGAGATGTGTGTCTTCAGACTTTGGGAATTAGATTCTGCGGTGACGAGCTTCCTACTCAAGTGGTCCTTCAACATATTCTATGTGAACCAATGAGATGGATCTTTGCCTGTATGCAAAGTCCTTTCTCTTAAACAGAGCATCCCCCAAATTGTGGAATGTTAGAACATTGTGATAGATAGGGGCTTGAAATCCTTGTGGGGCTCTATAAGTTATTAGGAGTGTGAGGCTTGGTGAGATATATTCAGGGACACATCTGCCAACCTGTCACTGGGATTTAGGGGATTTTCAGACGATGCAAAATTATAATTTTCAGGAAGGTGCACATTTGTAACAGGTGGCTTAGAGTTAGATCTTACAGCAGCCGTGGCCCATGCAGGTAAGAGCGGTGGGGCCAAGTTGGGGGGGTTTTCGACAGACGACTAGTGGAAAATAATTATTTATTTAATTTTCCTGTGTGGTCGTCTGTCTAATCTCCCCCAAACCCGGCCCCAGCGCTCTTACCTGCATGGGCCGCTCCTCTCTTACAGTGATTGAGGGGGGGATGCTGGGAGTCTGGTTCTAAAAAGTCTAATTTATCCATAAGCTGCCGTTCGCGTAATTATGTAATTATGTTGAGGTTCGCAGTAATCTTATAACACAGGAGTGTAGGAACATCATGAACAACCAAAACGCAAGCAGCTTTCGTTCACGCTATTCTTTTTAGAATGAAATGCATCCTTGTGTTTATTTTTAGCGCAAGGACGCATTTTGCACTGAAATATTGCTCTGAATGATGGAGTTGCATTTCCTGTAATTGCATGTAATTTCTCATAATTTTAGCAAAATTTTGTATAATCGCGCAGATTTAGCACACCCCTACTAAATTCCCAAACGCTAGAGCAACTAGTCTCTTTTGTATTAGTGGTAAGACTGTTGAGTTTGTCAGTCTATAGAACAGGGATCTCCAACCTTTTCTGTAATAAGAGCTGCTTAGGTTCAATCATCCCAAGCTACTATTATTATAAGTGTTGTAATACTGACAACATGAGGGCAAGATTCTATTCGTAACCACCAAATGCAAGATTACGAGCAGTGATCACCTCCATTCATCAGGCAGGCCTACCAGGAGTAACATCATATGTGCAATGCCTCTATCTGGGTAATGCATAACAGCCACAGCTGGACTGCCCTTTGTACCAAAGTAATATTATTGGTAATAAGTCTTCCAAGCACTGCATGATTGATCTATCACATATCAGCTTTAATTATTTTTGGGATATTCAACTATTTTTCTCCAAATATCAGCTAAGGAGTCCTGAAAATACTTATATTGTCGTCTCAATACATGCTTTTCAATTTTGATATAGGTATATTAATTTAACCAATCAAAGCTTTTAATTTAGTAAACTGGGCTGCACACCATAGAGCTATTTATAGGTAACTGGAGAGCTACCAGTAGCTCACGAGCTACTGGTTGGAGAAGCGTGCTATAGGAGAAGCCAAAGGACACATTTCTGATGGCTGTACTTCAGGGCCTTGACAGAGGCCCTCCACTCAAAACCCACTGTGGGCCCTTGGTACATCTCAAAGTCTCCCTTTCAGAACCTTTCCCGTCATTCTCCGGGGTGCCGGAGTGAGTCATGTCCTCCCATGAGATATGAGGAGCCACTGGTACATCTGATGACTTTCAAGAAGTAGCAGTCCTGTTTCTTCTCAGCCAAAACATTACTAATAGTGGTGTCCTCACCCGGTAAGTCTAAGTTTTTCCGTTTTACATTTGTACCATATCTCAATTTTGGAAGGAGGGAGCACATTGCTGGCATCGCAGCAAAAGTCTGCAAAAGTTCCTCATTAGATTCTAGTAAATGCTGTTCATGATAGTTTCAGTAGCTCACAAGTAGGGAAGTATTCACCATCCGTTGGTGCTCTCAGTGCGGGTACTTCTGTGTATTCCTGGACACTGTGTTTCTGGGTGATTGCCCGTCTTCAGTGGGAAGTAGCAGGTTTCGAGTTTGTTTCCTGTATTAAAACCAGCAGCACACACACACAGGAGCTCCCCAGCAAAGCTGTCTTTTGTGGCCCAGTAAATCCTGTTTTTTAGCCAACAGTGCTCTACTTTCAGGGGTGTCTTGCTTTGATGGCAACACTGTTCATATGGTACTCAGAGCCAGCGGCGGCTCCTCCGTAATGGCAGAGGAGCGTAGCCCCAATTAGTGTAGAATGAAAAATACAATGGTAAGATAATAAAACAATTCTATTATCATTTTATTTTTCACTGGCAGCTGATGCTGCAGAGTCTAGGGCAGGGCGGGGTCAGGCAATCCTCTGTTGACAGGGCAGGGACTGCGAGGAGGAGTGGTGGGCACTTGTAAATGCAATGTCTGTTTGACCGGCCGTCTTCGGCCAGTCAAACAGACATGCACATTTAGGTTTCTCCAACCCAGCTGTGTTCCACAGCCACGTGGAGAAATGGCACAGACTCCCTGTGCCTAAGCGAGCGCCAAAACAGCCCACTCATTCCAATCCCCACGCTGCTCTCATAGCATGAGAGCAGTGTTTGGATTGGATGGGGAGTTCATGATGGGACTGCTGGGAGCAGGAAAAGCACCGAGGCGCGAGGTGGCCAGTCGGTCGGCATGAGGTAAGTTTTTTTAATTATTAATTCCCACCCTCCCCCCCTACTGCTGCCCCGCCGCCCCGCCACTGTACATTGGTGCCAGTTGTGACTGCTCAGAACTACCAGCAGGGAAAGTGTTGGCTAAAATGCCAGGACTAGATGAAGGTGTCTCCCCGGACATGGGGCCACTCTTGCAGCAACGTTGTTGCTGAAACAGACTAGCGTTCACATACATACAAAGGCTTAGTAGCAGTTATAATTGGCAAGTGCCACTTTACGTGTAAGACACCTCACTTGTGTGGCTGTCCAATGCAGAATCGGCTAAAAACTTATTTTTTTTTAAAATGTAGCGCTTAGAATTTGCTGTGCTATACCCTTAATCCCTACGTTTTTGGCTCATCCCGGTCACGGGCCCTTGGCCCACCCACACAAGTGAGGTATCGTATTACTCGGGAGACCGAGAGGAATGCTGGGTGGTAGGACATTTGTGCCGGCACGGTGATTCCACACAAAAAGGTGTGGAAAAAGTGATTTTTTTCAGCTAAATTTGAGGTTTGCAGGGGATTCTGGGTAGGAAAACATTGGGGGATCCACGCAAGCATACCTCCCTGGACTCCCCAAGGTGTCTAGTTTTCAGAAATGTGTGGGTTTGGTAGGTTTCCCTAGATGGCCGCCGAGCCCGGGGCCAAAAACCCAGGTGCCGCCCCTTGCAAAACCAGGTAATTTTGTGATAGTCTCCACAATACGTTTTGGGCCCTTGCCTGTCGCGGGTACTTGGCCCACCCACACAAGTGAGGTACCATTTTTATCGGAAGACCTGGAGGAACGCTGGGTGGTAGGAAATTTGTGTCAGCCCGGTGATCCCACAACTTTCCAACACAGAAATTTGAGGATAATGTGATTTTTTCAACTAAATTTGAGGTTTGCAGGGGATTCTGTGTAGGAAAACGTTGGGGGATCCACACAAGCCATACCTCCCTGGACTCCCCAGGGTGTCTAGTTTTCATAAATGTGTGGGTTTGGTAGGTTTCCCTAGATGGGCGCCGAGCCCGGGGCCAAATAACCAGGTGCCCCCCTTGCAAAACCAGGTAGTTTTGTGATGGGTAATTTTGATGTCTCCACAATACGTTTTGGGCCCTTGCTTGTCGCGGGTACTTGGCCCACCCACACGAGTGAGGTACCATTTTTATCGGAGGACCTGGGGGAATACGGGGTGGTAGGAATTTGTGTCAGCCCAGTGATCCCAAAACTTTCCCATACAGAAATTTGAGATAAATTTGATTTTTTCAGCTAAATTTGAGGTTTGCAGGGGATTCTGGGCAGGAAAACGTTGGGGGATCCATGCAACCCATACCTCCCTGGACTCCCCAGGGCATCTAGTTTTCAGAAATGTGTGGATTTGGTAGGTTTCCTAGGATGGCCGCTGAGCCCGGCACCAAAAACGCAGGTGACCCCCTTGAAAAACCAGGTAGTTTTTGATAGATAGGTGGGAGCCTGTATTTTTGGTCCCGGGTTTGCAGACATCTAGGGGAACGTAAAAAACCCAGCCATTGCTGAAAACTAGACACCTGTAGGAATCCAGGGAGGTGTGGCTTGCGTTGATCCCCCAACATTTTCCTTCCGAAAATTCGCAGTAAACCTCAAATTTGGCTAAAAAGTCACATTTTCCTCTAATATCAGTGTGGGAATGTTGTGAGATCACCGCACGGCACAAATTTCCTACCACTCAGCGTTCCCCTCAGTCTCCCGATCAAAATGATACCTTACTTGTATGGATGGGCCAAGTGCCTATGACATGGAAGGGCCAAAAACATGTAGAGATTGAGGTAGCCAAAAGCGGGTCCTAAAGGGCAGTTTGTTTATACGTTTTTAGACTGACGCTACTTTGGGCACCCATACAAGTGAGGTATCATTTTTCTCGAGAGACCAAGGGGAATGCTGGGTAGTAGGAAATTTGTGCCTATGCGGTGAACCTACAACTTACCCACACAGAAATGTGAGGAAAATGTGACTTTGTAAGTAAATTTGAGGTTTGCGGGGGACTCTGGGTAAGAAAATGCTGGGGGATACATGCAAGCCACATCGCCAGCCAAGAGTCAGCAGATGCGCACCAACATCCACACACACCACCAGCCAAGCTCCATCCATGCACACTGCCAGCCCAGCGTCATCCACACACCGCCAGCCAAGCGCCATCCATGCACACAGCCACGCAAGCGCCATCCACGTACACAGCCAGCCATATGCTATCAATGCACACAGTCAGCCAAGCAATATCCATGCACACCACCAGCCAAGCGCCACCCACGCACTCCGCCAGCCAAGCGCCATCCCAGCACACTGCCAGCCAAGCAGGGCCAGACTGGGAACAGCAACCAGCCCTAGCAGATTGCTGCTTGACCGGCCCTGGCAGGGGGGGGGGCATGCTAGTAAAAAGCACTGCTCCTGCTTTGTTACTGGGGCCTGCTATTGAAGCACTGCTGCAAAACCAGCTCCCAGTGACAAAACCACCCCCCACGGGCAGAAAACCGGCCTGCAACCCTCCGGCCCACCAGGTAAACGTCAGCTAAGGCCAGTGCGGACCTGCAGCCAAGCAGCATCTATGGACACAGCCAGCCAAGCCCCAGTCCATGTACACTGCCAACCAAGCACCACTCCACGCACTCCACCAGGCAAGTGCCAATCTACACACACAGTCATCAAGCACAAATCCACCCACACCATTAGCCAGGTGCAGGTCCACACACCACCAGCAAAATGCCAGCCAATGGTCAGTACACGCAGACCGTCAGCCACACATACAAACTCTCCCTGGTTTCTAGAGGATTTCTGCCCCCGCTTGGGTGCAGATGAGAATAAAGATATCACTGAAACAGCCAAAATGTGTGCCTACAAGAAAAGGGAACAACCCCTGCCTATGGAGCTTCTCACTGGCATGCCCATAAACATATCCCTGGTGCCTAGTGGGCTTTCTGCCCCCGCGGTGGGCAGATAGGGGGCTATTGCCCCGATCTGCCTTCTGGGGGGAGGCAGAAAGCCTTTTTTGGTGGTGGGGGCATTAGCATGCCCATTTTGGGCAGCCCCCACCCCTATATACATAAAAAAAAATCCCTGGTACCTAGTGTGCTTTCTGCCCCCCGGGGCCAGATCAGGGCCTATTGCCACCATCGGCCCCCCGGGGGGAGGGGCAGAAAGACTGGAATTTTGCGGGGGTGGGGGCATTGGCATGCCCATCTTGGGCACCCCCCCCCTAAATCAAATTTTAAAAAACTCCCTGGCTTCTAGTGGGCTTTCTGCCCCCCCCCCGGGGGGCTGATAGGGAGCTACTGCCCCATCTGCCCCTCAGAGGGGGCAAAAAGACTGGAACTTTGCTGGGGAGCGGGTGGGGGCATTGGCATGCCCATCTTGGGTAGCCCCCACCCCTAAATCAAATAAACAAAAAAAATCACTGGCTTCTAGTGGGCTTTCTGCCCCCCAGGGAGGCAGAAAGACTGTAATTGTGCGGGGTGGGGGCATGCCCATCTTGGGCAGCCCCCACCCCTAAATTGAATGAAAAAATGATCCCTGGCATCTAGTGGGCTTTCTTCCCCCCCCCCGGGGGACAGATTGGGGGCTACTGCCTCAATCTGCCCCCCGGGGGTTGGGGGAAGCAGAAAGACTGATTTTCCCAATTATTTTGGGGGGAGCAAAGGCCCTTACCCAAGGGGCCGCTCCCCCCTCCCTAGTGCCTAGTGGGTGGATCCCTGCTTGGGGATCACCCCAGTCGATCCCCAAGCAGGGATCCTCTAGGGAGGGGTACCATTGGAATGGGAAGATTCTCCCCTTTCCAACGATCCCTCTCCTGACTTTCTTCGTGCTCAGGGGGCTGAGATAGCCCCCTGAGCACGTAGAAAGTGAAACTGAAATGAGCCTATCGGCTCATTTCAGTTTCGGTTTCTATGAAATTATGTCAGCGCGACGTGCACGCTGATCGTCATTTCACAGAAACCAAAAATACAGCCTCTGGAGCTGGGGAAGCTCTTCCCCAGCTCCCGAGGCTGTTGGGGGAAAAGGGAATCCCTCTGGTTCCCGGACCAGAGGGATTCCCTGTGCCATGGCGTCTGATGCGCGGGAGCCGTCCGATGCACATGAGCACTTATGCGTCGGACGGCTCCCGCGCGTCTGACGCATGGAAGGGGTTAAAGGGTTGTTTACAGATAACGAATAGTCACAGGATAGACAAAATCACGCTGGACAGCCTAAAACAACAAGCAAATGACAGAGCCAGCTAGGAAAGATGCACTCTATAGAGTTGCTCAACAAAAAGAAAAAAATAGGTCCTAAAAGTGCGAGCAGTGTAAGGACATAAGTACGTGGGTCATGCTCTAAGGTAGGGTCACATTAAAGAAGAGGAAAGTGCAGACCGCAGAACTGACTAGCAGGAAGCAAGCAATTGAGAGTGGTTTTGAATACCACCAACGGTAAGTAATGGGAGGGCTCCAAGCCCCCTAACAGTAAACATAATGGGGTCGAATCCGATTCGGGCCGGAAATCTCTCCGACCGAGCCGGACCCGGAGAGATTTCCGACCGAATCGGACCCGTGCAGTCCGACCGAACGAGTCCGATGCATTCGTATGCCACCGGACACGAGTCGGTCGGTCTCCCATTGAACTCAATGGGAGCCGGTCGTACAACGCGTACGCGGGCTCCCATTGCCTCAATGGGTGCGAGGCGGACAAGGGCGCCCTACAGCGAGTACGCCGCGAAGCGCTCGCGGCGTACACGCACAGGTAGGGGGACCCATGGGTCCCCCTGTGTGCGCCTCGCACGGGTACGCATACAGGGGGTCCGACACGGACCCCCGAAGTACGGCTCCGACAGCGAGTTCGAGTCGGACGGCGCGAGTCGGTCGGAGCGGTCGAGGTGCGCATCGTACTTACCCGGCCGGAAAACGTCTCCATTGCGCGGTGCGAATCGGGTCCGAGCGAGTCGGTCGGAGCGGTACGATCCGGGTACGAGTCGGTCGGAGCGGTCGGGTCGCCCGGACGAGTCGGTCGGCGACTCCGCATCGTACTCGCTCGGCCGGACCCGCGTACGATTCGGTCGGGAAAAAGGGCTCCGAATCGGATCCGGTAAAGCCGAATCCTATTCGGAGCCCTACCGGCCGAGATCGGAATCGGCCCCAATGTCTTGAAGAGACAGCGCATGCACTGTCTATGCAAGACCGAAAAATCCTCAAGAGAGAACAGGCATATCCGTTGTTTGGATGTATTTGATCAAAGCTGCTAGGAAATAAATGATGAGGAATTGGTTATCAGTTTTCAGCTAGGCTTTTGAACTCTGGAAATGAAAGTTAATTAAAGTTACAAAATGACCTTCCCGCTGGAGAGAGGGACGAGACAGGGTTGCCCCCTGTCTCCCCTAATCTTCACTCTAGTACTCGAGCCCCTGGCGACCTAGATTTGTGGCAATCCATTGATCAGAGCCCTGGGTTGGACAGAAGAGTGGGAAGCCCGTATTTCCCTTTATGCAGACAACATACTTCTATATCTAGGGTCTCCCACATCCTCCTTAAACAGAGTCTTGAACTTACTTACAAACTTTGG
>CAWUFW010002696.1:55000-57500 GCA_963921515.1 Calotriton arnoldi | reverse complement strand
TACTTTTTATTGTTTGATTCAGAACATTTAAAGTTTTAGCTTCTGTTCCTGTCATTTCCAATTTAAATGACAGTTTAGGGATCAAGTACTGACACAAAATTTCTATTTTCTACGTGGGCTTAAGTGGTAGATTATCAAGTTTTGAGCCCAATTAACAAGAACCTCATTAATTTTGTTGTTGCTTGTATGGCCAGTGTGTGGATCAAAGTTCAATCCGAGGTATCTCTCACTTGCTCCTGGATGAATGTTTTCAATATTTTGTTTTTCAAACTGCCATGGTTTACAGTTGTTAATCAGGATTTTATCTTTATGGTGACTGATATAAAATCCATGTGTCTTTTCACATTAAGTTTTAATCCTGTTGTTTTACTGAATTTTTCAATGATTTTCAGATTTGTACTCATTTCTTCCCAGGTGCTGCTGAGTACTGCGATGTCATCGGCAAAGGTGAGAGCGGTGATTTGCTCAATAAGACCATCAGATCCGAATGTGAAGCCCTTGCCGTCTTTCTGAAGATCACAGATCAGAGGATCCATGGCAATGTTGAATAGCAGTGGGGATAAAGAGTCACCTTGTTTAACCCCAGATTTCATTGTTATTTCAGGAGTTGCTTCGTTGTTCTTTCCCTTGAAAAATGTTGTTGAGTCAGTGTATAAGTCTTTTATTATGTCTCTGATGTATGATGGAACTCTGTGCCTTGCAAGACTCTGTAGAATGTGACCATGGCTGACAGAGTCAAAGGCTTTTGAGATATCTATGAACACTACTGCTAATGAGTGACTGTTTTTTCGTGCCACTTTTATGATATTTTGCAGAAGAGTCAGATTCTCGAGACAACCTCTCACCTTCATGAAGCCTTTTTGTCTCCTATTCAATTCAACAAAAAATGAGAGTCTTTTAGTTAGTATTTTTGTGAATAACTTCATGAATGCAGTACCAATGGTAATTGGATGCCAATTACTAATTTTTTTTAAGTTCACTAATCGGTACATTCTTAGGTATCAATATCGACCGGTTCTTTTTGATACTTTCTGGTACTCTTCTCATCGATAACCAAGACGATAAAATTCTGGGCAGCAGTCTTGGTTGCTATGTACTTTATTCAAATCATTCAGACCAATCTTATCAGGCCCCACTGCTTTCTTTAAATCTGAGTCATCAAAGGCATTAGTTATTTCGAGCAGTGTAATTTCTTTACATAGATTTTTAATTTCCCATTCATCCGGTATCCGATCAATCGGTATGAATTTAGGGTTTTTCTTGTTTTCTTTTTCAATTATGCCTTTGTAGTATTGGAAAATTTCATCAGCACTGATTTGGCAGGAGGCATCTTCTGCCCCATCAGTGATAATCCTGGCAATTTTCTTTTTGTCTTTTTTAAACATTGCCTGGTATTCTTTATAGCTGCCCTTTGCTTTTGCATAATTTTTCTTGTGTGTCCGATTAAGCCTTCCGTTTTTCTTGGCTTTCTTTGTTATCTTGTTTTTTACTGAGGCATTCTGGTGCTCATCTTGAGCAGAGTTCATAGGCTGATTATTGAGTTCGCTTGCTGGTTCTCTATGATTTGCTGGTACAGGACTTATATCAGTGGTGTTTTCTGAGATATAAGTAACTATCTCATCCATCAGATCCATAGCAGCATCGTGTTGCTCTATGTTTTGGGTGTACTTCTCGACTTCTGTGATTCTATTCTCCAGCTCATCAAAGTTCTTAATTTTTTGCACACGTTTGCGATTGATAAAGTCTCTGCGCTTTTCTGTTGTTACTTCCACTGTAACCTCTGGTTCATTGCAAGAGTCATTCTCGGAAACACTTGATGCTTGCAGTACATCTTTTGCCGATTTTTACTCTTATCTCTTCTATCTCTTCTTTTTTCTGCAATTTGTTTTCTATTTTTATTGTCAAAATGTGGAACCATCAGCGCATTAATATTTCTCTTGTTCTCATACACTTTTTCCAATTCTGCTAATAGCAGTATTTCTTCCTGTGACCATAATTTTGATGGTTTGCTGCTTGCTAGAGCTGCTAGTCTAGCCTCATTTTGCGCTCTTGGATGCGCATGCCGAGCATGTTGTGAAACTCCAATCTTTGTTCCAAATCTGAGGTCACAGAAGCTGCACAGGAATGGCAGCACTCCTTTTGAGGTCTTCCTTTACATTTGGCATAATGGCATGCAATATTGTGGTATTCGGCTTCTTTGTCACATTTTGAGCAATAAGTTTTGAGATAGAAGCCTTTATGCTTGTTGGAGACATGTTTTCTCAATTCTTTAAAAGTTCCCAATATGTCTCCACACAAGTCACATTTATACTTTTCGTTTGGGTATTTCCAATATGTGACTTTTTTTGTGTAGTCACTTTTCTTTGTTATTAATTCTTTCCTGACCTCTTACACATCAGGAAGATTTTCAAAGTTGGTTGTAACAATGTCATTCTTGGCCCAGGAGGCCACAAACTCGATGGTTTCGCTGAGCTCTACTATTGTGTCTTCTTCTGCTACG
>CAWUFW010002696.1:0-47500 GCA_963921515.1 Calotriton arnoldi | reverse complement strand
CGGGCACAACGGAACCCCATCCCAGGCCTTTGGCAGAGTGGCAGGCTGGGGGATGGGGCCCAGGGCTGGAGTACCCGACCCGGGGCCCGGCGGGCCCCCGGACCCAGCCGGGGCTCCTAGGCCCAGAGGCGCAGGGGAAGCCTCCCCAGGCCCGCTGGACACCATCCCGGGCACCCTGCCATGCAGCAGGACCGAGGCCAGAGTCCGGGGTGGGGAGGCCGCCCTCCCCGGGGACCCTCGGAGCCCCTGAACCCAGCCAAGCAGGGGGGCTCACCGTGCCCACAGGACCCAATCCGCGGCAGCCTGCCACGCGGCAGGCCCGGGGACGGACCCCGGGCTGGGGCGGCGTCCTGGCCGGTCCAGCTGCTGGCTGAGGACCATTAGGCCGAGAGGGGTTCCGGAGTACCCTGTCCCTAGTAATCCGGAGGAAGGCTACGCCCCTTTCTGGTAACCCGTGCGCACCGCGAGACTCAGGGGACCCTAGGCGCGGACGCTCCCGACCTCCTGGAGCCCTGGCTGGGATTGCGGAGGCAAATGAACCCTCGTCGGTACTTCCAGGGCAGCCCGGCCATCTGGTCGCCCCATTGGAAAGCATTGCGTGCGACCAGATGGCCGAGGGGAAAGGTGCGACCAGATGGCCGGGACTGAAAGGACTCCCATCTGCCCACCCCGAGCCTTCGTGGTTGGGCTCCTGCCTGCCCTTGCAGGGCTCGGGGGCTCCGCTTCCCGGGGGCTCGGGGACCCCGGCTGGGCCTCAGGCATGGGGAGGACCGCCGGAGCTCTCGGGCCTAGACGCCCGAGGAAGGACTGCCCAGGACCCATGAAGCCCGTCCCGGGCACTTTGCCACGCCGTGGGCCGGAGGAGGGAGCCCCCCGGACGGAGGGGAGGTGTTGTCCGTGCATAGCCCATCTGGTCCCCGTCAAAGAACCGCCAGCCCGGGAGGGGTGTTCTGGCATACCCTGCCCCTCGTAATCTGGAGGAAAGCTACCCCTCTTTCTGGGAACCCGTGCATACCGCGAGACTCAGGGGACCCTAGGCGCGGACGCGCCCGACCTCCTGGAGCCCTGGCTGGGATCGGGGAGGTAAATGAGCCCTCATCGGGACTTCCAGGGCAGCCCGGCCATCTGGTCGCCCCATTGGAAAGCATTCCGTGCGACCAGATGGCCGAGGGGAAAGGTGCGACCAGATGGCCGGGACCGAAAGGACTCCCATCTGCCCACCCGAGCCTTCGCGGTTGGGCTCCCGCCTGCCCTTGCAGGGCTCGGGGGCTCTGCTTCCCGGGGGGCTCGGGGACCCCGTCTGGGCCTCAGGCATGGGGAGGACCGCTGGAGCTCTCGGGCCCAGGCGCCCGAGGGAGGACTGCCCAGGACCCATGGAGCCCATCCCGGGCACTTTGCCATGCCGTGGGCCGTAGGAGGGAGCCCCCCAGACGGAGGGGAGGTGTTGTCCGGGCATAGCCCATCTGGTCCCCGGTAAAGAACCGCCAGCCCGGGATGGGTGTTCTGGGATACCCTGCCTCTAGTAATCCAGAGGAAAGCTACCCCTCTTTCTGGGAACCTGTGCGCACCACGAGACTCAGGGGACCCTAGGCGCGGATGTGCCTGACCTCCTGGAGCCCTGGCTGGGATCGGGGAGGGAAATGAGCCCTTATTGGGACTTCCAGGGCAGCTCAGCCATCTGGTCGCCCCATTGGAAAGCATTGCGTGCGACCAGATGGCCGAGGGGAAAGGTGCGACCAGATGGCCGGGACCGAAAGGACTCCCATCTGCCCACCCCGAGCCTTCGCGGTTGGGCTCCCGCCTGCCCTTGCAGGGCTCGGGGGCTCCGCTTCCCGGGGGGCTCGGGACCCTGGCTGTGCCTCAGGCATGGGGAGGACCACCGGAGCTCTCGGGTCCAGACGCCCGAGGAAGGACTGCCCAGGACCCATGGAGCCCGTCCCGGGCACTTTGCCACGCCGTGGGCCGGAGGAAGGAGCCCCCTGGACGGAGGGGAGGTGTTGTCCGGGCATAGCCCATCTGGTCCCCGGCAAAGAACCGCCAGCCCGGGAGGGGTGTTCTGGCATACCCTGCCCCTAGTAATCCGGAGGAAAGCTACCCCTCTTTCTGGGAACCCGTGCGCACCGCGAGACTCAGGGGACCCTAGGCCCAGATGCGCCTGACCTCCTGGAGCCCTGGCTGGGATCGGGGAGGCAAATGAGCCCTCATCGGGACTTCCAGAGCAGCCCGGCCATCTGGTCGCCCCATTGGAAAGCATTGCGTGCAACCAGATGGCCGAGGGGAAAGGTGCGACCAGATGGCCGGGACCAAAAGGACTCCCATCTGCCCACCCCGAGCCTTCGCGGTTGGGCTCCCGCCTGCCCTTGCAGGGCTCGGGGGCTCCGCTTCCCGGGGGGCTTAGGGACCCCGGCTGGGCCTCAGGCACGGGGAGGACAGCCGGAGTTCTCAGGCCCGGACGCCCGGGGGGGCCTGCCCAGGACCCATGGAGCCCGTCCCGGGCACTTTGCCACGCCGTGGGCCGGAGGATGGAGTCCCCCGGACGGAGGGGAGGTGTTGTCCGGGCATAGCCCATCTGGTCACCGGCAAAGAACCACCAACCCAAGAGGGGTGTTCCGGCCTACCCTGCCCCTAGTAATCCAGAGGAAAGCTACCCCTCTTTCTGTTAACCCGTGCGCACCGAGTGACGGAGGGGACCCAGGGCACGGAGTCGCCCGTCCTCCTGGAGCCCTGGCTGGGATCAGGGAGGCAAATGAGCCCCCATCGGGACTTCCAGGGCAGCCCGGCCATCTGGTCGCCCCATTGGAAATCATTGCGTGCGACCAGATGGGCGAGGGGGAAAAGGAGCGACCAGATGGCCGGGACCGAAAGGACACCCATCTGCCCGCGCCGAGCCATCGCGGTAGGGCTCCCGTATGCCCTTGCAGGGCTCCGGGGCTCTGCACCAGGGACCCTTGTCCCGGGCAGACGGACCCTTGGCAGGCCGCACGACGGGGGCTCCCACACCCCTGGCCCTGACCGAAACCCAGGCCCCGGGGCCGGTCCCTGCTTCTCAACCCAGCCAGGCCGGGGAGATCGGGAAGCCTGCCCGGGCACGAGGGACCCCTGTCCTGGGCACACGGACCCTCGGCTGGCCGCAGGACGTGGGCTTGTGTTCCACACATTTTTTTTCCATTATTCCGCGTAGTGGCGTTACGCCAACTCTGCCCAGCCCTATTCCAAGGTCCACCAGGTAGGTAACCTCTCCCTTCTGCTCAAGTATAGTATGGGGCCCACTCCACTTGTCCTGGAGAGCTGCTGGAGCCACAGGTTCCAACACCCATACTTTCTGTCCTGGATGATACATAGTCAAAACAGCCTTTTGGTCATGCCAGGCCTTTTGCAATTCCTGGCTAGACTCAAGGTTTTTGGATGCCTTCTTCATGTACTCAGCCATCCTGGAGCGGAGACCAAGTACATAGTCCACAATATCCTGTTTAGGGGGTTTGAGAGGTAACTCTCATCCCTCCTTCACTAGACATAAGGGACCCCTAACTGGATGTCCAAACAGAAGTTCAAAAGGGCTGTAACCAACGCCCTTCTGAGGAACCTCTCTGTAGGCAAAGAGAAGGCAGGGTAAAAGGATGTCCCATCTACGCCTGAGCTTTTCAGGGAGACCTTTAATCATGCCCTTGAGGGTTTTGTTGAATCTCTCAACTAACCCATTGCATTGTGGGTGATAAGGGATGGTAAATTTGTAATTTACTCCACACTCCATCCACATAGCAGTCAAGTAACCAGACATAAAGTTTGCACCTCTATCTGATACTACCTCCTTAGGAAAACCCACCCTGGAAAAGATTCCCAGCAGGGCCCTAGCCACAACAGGAGCTGTGATAGTCCTAAGTGGAATTGCTTCTGGATACCTAGTGGCATGGTCTACCACCACTAGTATGAATCTGTGCCCAGATGCAGTCTGAGGATCCATGGGACCAACAATGTCAATCCCAATCCTCTCAAAGGGAACCCCTACCACAGGTAGTGGTATCAGGGGGGCCTCTGTAGTAACACCTGTCTTACCACTGGCTTGGCAAGTGATACAGGAGCGACAAAACTCCTTTGTGTCCTCTGACATGTGAGGCCAATGAAAGTGAGGAACAATTCTGTCCCAGGTCTTGTTTTGGCCTAAGTGTCCTGCTTATGGGAAATCATGTGCCAGTGTCAATAGGAAGCCCCTAAACTTCAGAGGTATAACCAACCTCCTGGTGGCACCAGGTTTGGGGTCTCTACCCTCTGAGTATAAGAGTCCATCATCCCAGTAGATCCTGTGCGACCCACTGGCACTCCCAGCAGCCTCAGCAGCAGCTTCCTGTCTGAGGGTTTCAAGAGAAAGGCAGCTCAGCTGCTACTGGCTCAGATCTGCCCTGGAAGGGCCCCCTGTCCCCAAGAACTCAACCTGACCAGGTTCAAGTTCCTCTGAGACAGTTCCTTCTTCAGGAATAAGATCATCTCCCTCAAGAGACTGATCTGTATTCTGAGACAGGGGGGAAGACACTGCCTTACCCCTACTGCTCCTTCTCTTGGAAGGCACCTGGTCCATTATTCCAGGATCCAGGGCCTGTTCAGTGGAAGACATTTTTGCCTATGACCTAGTCATGGCAAACACATCTGCAGGGATGCCCAGCATTTCTGCATGTGTCCTGAGTTCTACTTCACCCCATGCTGAAGTCTCCAAATCATTGCCCAATAAGCATTCTACAGGGAGGTCTGCACTTACCACAACCTTCTTAGGGCCAGTTACCCCTCCCCAGATGAAATTCACAACTGCCAAGGAATGGTCTGTCCTGACATTGCTTACATTGGTCACTTGGTACATCTCACCAAGTATGATTTGTTCAGTGTCCACAAGATCTTTTGTCACCATTGTGACACTTGCACCGGTGTCCCTGTATGCCATGGCCTCCTTACCATTGATCAAAGGCTGTTGTCTGTATTTGCCCAGATTACTGGGACTGACAAATAAGGAGGCAATATCCATGCCTCCATCACAGACTAACACAGCCTGAGTTGGAATTCTGACTAGGCCAGAATCCATCTCAGATCCCAGGGTTAACCCTACTACACCCTTATTCTGTGTACCACCACTTTGAACTGAACTAGGGGGAACAGTTGCCTTAGGGGCAGTGGTGATAGGAGTAGAATCTTTGGCCTTTGGACAATTGGCATCCTTTGTCCAATGGCTCTTCTCTTTACAGATATGACACCAAGGTTTCTTTTTGCCTTTACCCTTGTTTGATTGTGACCCCCCCCCCCCCAGATACAGGATTTTGGGGCCCTTGTGAAGACTTCTGGTCTTTACCCTTCTCCCCACCCTTATCTGAGGTTTTAGAATCTTGCTTCTTAGAGTCACCACCTTGGTTCTGAGTTTTCTGCTTCACCCTGGTTCTGACCCATTTGTCTGCCTTCTTTCCAAATTCTTGGGGAGAGGTCAGATCAGAGTCCACCAGGTACTGATGCAACAGCTGTTTTTGGCAATTATTAAGGATATGCTCCCTCATAATTAAATTGTACAATCCTTTAAAATCACACACCTTAATGCCAAGTAACCAGCCTTCCAGAGCCTTAGTAGCACAATCTACAAAGTCAACCCAGTCCTGAGTCTATGCTTTCTAGGTGTCTCTGAACTTAATTCTGTATTGCTCAGTGGTTAAGCCAAACCCATCAATGAGAGCACTCTTCAAGACTCTGTAATTGTCTGCATCCTCTTCTCTAACAGTGAGGAGCGTATCTCTACCTTTGTCAGCAAAGGAGAGCCACACGATAGCTGCTCGCTGCTCCTGAGGGACCCTCTGTGCTTTACAGGCCCTCTCTAGTGCAGTTATAGATTTGTGGATGTCATCCCCACTCTGGTAGGGAGGGACTATCTTGTTCAGGTTCCTATGATCATGAGAATACTCTCTAGTTCTAGGGACACTGTTGCTGCCACCATGGGACTCTAGTCCCAATCTTCTGGTTGCTCTCTGGAGCTCTAGGGATTCCCTGTCTATGGCCAATTGCTCTTTCTTAAGCCTGAGCTTGATTCTCTCAATCTCTAGTAATTGGCACTTCTTATCATAAGAGGATTCTCTCCTATTAGATGCAGAGGTCCCTACAGAAGTACCTGAATGATTAGACTCCACAGAGGGAGTTCTGGATCTTCTAGGCAAACTCTGTACTCTTCCTGGTGGAGTAAAGAGAGGGCCACTGGGGCCTTCTCCCCCACCTGAAGGAAGAGTTGGATTTTCCAGGTTGGAATCATTTTGATCCCCCTGGTCAGGGTTTGAGTCCAGATCAAAGAAGTGTTCACTTAATGCACTTTCCTCATCGCCTGTCCCACCCACTCTTTCTACTTCATCAGACCCTGGGGTCCTTCTGAGGTCATCTAAGAGCAACATCTCTATTAGACGTTGGGTGCTTGCACTTCTCCCTGTCCTCAGCTTCCTAGATGCACACATATTTCTCAATTCTTGGAATGTGAGATGGTCATACCTAGTTGGCAGAGAGCCACTGGCTTCTCCTCTAGAAGACATACTAGTGTTATGTGGTGTAGGCACCTACCTAACCTAGTGGAGACTAAACTCTCTTGAGTTGGAGAAAGGGTGTGCTAGATCCTTGACTTACCCAACTCCAAGTTCAGTAGAACTTACTTTATTCTAATCTTGATGTATTATATGTACCTAATACCTTTAGTGGTTTTCAGTTAATCACTCAATGAGATTTATCTGGTGAAACAATAGCAAGCTTGAATCCCAACCAGTGCACACCAATGTGAAAAGTTGGCCTGGTATATGCTGTCCACTAATTAAAACGACCCTTATTGATGATTAGGTCAAAGATAACCTTTATGAAAGCTATCCTAGTGGTAGCTATGGAGAGCAGCCTTAAGGCTTAATCTTGAAGGAATGTAAAGCAGCTTGTTTTACCAGAACAGAACCTCCTGAGTGACCAAATGAAAGGAGAACCACACTAGTGTTATATAAAAAATATGTATTTATTACTAAACACTCTCGACTAATCTCAATGTGAGATTAGAACATAAAGCACACAATACTTAATCAATAGAACGACAGTAAATAGCACAATACACAGCGGGCTCCAAGGGGAGACCGAACCATATACTAAAAAAATGGTATAACAACAACGACTTCACTAGTCACAGTGCCTAGAACACGTAGAATCGCTGGGACCCCAAGGAACCACCTAAAGGAGTGACACAGGCAGCCCACGGAGGACGGGTGCAGTGTGGGAACACAGACGCGAGCTCCGTACAACTCTATGGGAAAGTCGCGGTTGTAAAATGACAGTTTAAGGACACTTCGGAGAGGACTTCAAGCAAACCCTTTAGAACATAGAAGGTTCTAAGGCCAGCACCCTTGTGAGTACCGAGGTACCCGTGTTACCTATCCCAGAGGAGCTGGGTACGTAGGGGTCAAGTGGTGTCGGAAACCCTCGTTGTTTTCAATGGCGTGATGCGAAGAAGTGCTGCTGCCGGGAAGATGAAAAGTGTCCGATGGAATCCAAGCCTGGATCCGAGGTGAGAATAACCTGAAAGCAGAGGAGACAGAGTCTGGGTCACGTCAGGGTGACCAGGGGCTCGATAGACGAATGCCCACCGATGTCGGGTGCTTCAGGTGTGAAGATAGGATGCTTGACTCTGCAGCCACGGGGACCAGGAGATGTCGACAATGACCAAAGTCCAGAGGTGAGCTGTCCCACGAAGGCTGTCGAGTGCTGAGGGGTCAGTGTCCGGATTGAACACCAATAAGCCTTGGCAAAGGCAACCCATGCGGGCAGAGGAAACAGGTTACGGTGTGGACCAGCAAGGTCCAGGAGATTCTCTCGGCTATGGGGAGTCAGGGCATGTCTGGAGCAACCAGGGAAGCCCAAGGAAAATCAAAGTGACCCTTGCCAGGACTCACAGGCCAACGGACCATGGATCGCGAGGGGATCTCGAGCTGAATCACAAAGCACCAGCCCACAGAGCACTCGTGGAGTGGAGGCCAGAGATCTTCAGTGGAAATGCTGCTATGGGTCGGTACTACACATAGTCCAGAGCACAGCCTCAGGGATTGCCAAAAAGCATATGCTGCTGCAAAAGTACACAGTGCACACGGGTTCGGGTTGCACGGTCCCCACGAGGGATACTGGTCTCAGGAATGCTGAGAGAGTAGATAAACCTCAGAGACGCTCGGGAACCCACCTCCTGTGTTGCAGAAATCTTCGGAGTCCTCAGGAGCTCGGGAGATGCAAACCGGTCAGATGCGTTTAGGTGCCTGCTGCTGCAGGGGAGTAACTCCTTTACTCCAAGGGAGATTTTTCTGTCATCCAGCGAAGTGTAGACCGTCGAAGTACTTGGTTTCTGTAGCAGAGTTTAGTCCAGGTAAAATCCAAAGTCCTGTAATCAGGTTTCCCACTTTATACCCAGGGAAGGGGTTGGACTGACTCTGAGGACCCTCCGAGGGGAGGGGCAGGACAGAGGGGTGGCTACACCCATGTCCTTTGTCCAGTTTTGCACCAGAGCAGGAGCAAATGGCTCCTGCGACTGGTTTGAGCGGGACTATGCATGGGGACACCAAATGTGCCCCCAGTGCAGACTTTCTGGCACTCCAAGAGTGCACCCACCCAGCCCCAATACACTAAAGGCTGTCTGGGAGGTGGTCACACCTCCCTGTGACAGGAAACCTATTGTCAGGCCTTCCTCTGCTCGAGCTTGACTCAGCAGCAGGAGGGCAGACTTGTGTCTGTGGCTGGCAGCATCCATTTTGTGCTGCCCAGGTCGAGAAAGCTGGTACCAGGTAGACCGGTGACCCATAGTAGTGGTTCTACAAGGGTGGAATCATACCTCCCACACCAGTTACTGGTGTGGAGGTATGATTCCAAGGTGTTTGACACCAAACACGACATGTTTCTAAGCAGCCATTTTAAAGTTAGCATTTACCGCGAGGTTATAATGCACTTAAATATATATGGTCGGCTGCATCACAGACAACCCCGGAGAATAGGTTCCGAAGGCTGCAGAGGGGCCCTACTCATGCAGGGGCACCCTCTCACACAAAACCCAGCACCCTGCCTTCAGGATTGATAAGGCCTGCCATAGGGGTGACTGATAGGTTTATATGTGCAGTGATTTAGAATAGATATAGGCAACCTATATCTAAGTAAGGGGTGCATGCACCACCTTACACAGGCTGCAGTAGCAGGCCTGTGGTGTCATTTTGAATGGCCTCTCAGGGGTGGCACAATACATGCTTCAGCCCCTGGGAGGCCTCTGGGGTACCTATGCCCTGGGTACATGGTGTACCATATACTAGGGACTGAAAAGGGTACCCCAGAATCCAATCTGGAGTGTACCTAAAGTACATGCAATCAATTTACAGGAGAAATCAGATAGACTGGGGTCCTGAATAGCAGGATCCCAGTCAGACTAGGCCAAAAACAGTGAGACATCAGCAAAAAGTGGGGGTAACTATAAGAAGCAGAACCTACTCTCCTACATTCCCCAGTACAAAATACCACAAGCGGGGGAGCGAGCCTTGCTGTGAATTATACAAGATCTCATTGAGTCAGGTGTGGTTGCAGAGACGACTATGAATGTGTGTAATAGCCCTATTCTTCCAATTCTAAAAAGGCTTCTTCAGACTCCCCGATGACCACCCAGATGTTTATCGTTTTTCGACTGATTTGCACGCAGTTAATAAGAAAGTGGTCCCTCAGTTCCCGGTCGTCCCTGATATTACAGCTCTTCTGACAATGATTCCTTCCTCTGCTAAATTCTTCTCTGTCATTGACTTGAAAAATGCGTTCTTTAGCATTACGATTCATCCTGATAGCCGACATCTGTTCGGTTTTACCCTAGCTGTAGATTCTTTAGATTCTTTAGCTGCTTTAGATTCTGTTGAGCTCCTCAAGGCTATACAGAGAGTCCCAGTAACAAAGTCAAGCCTTGAAAGCCCAATTGGACTCCCTTTCGCTTCCCAAAGGTAATGTCTTGCTGCAATACGTGGACGACCTTCTTAATGCTTCTGACACTGAAGAAGGTTGTAGAAAAAGTACAGTTCAATTGTTACTGCATTTGGCGCACCATGGACATAAGGTGTCACTTTCTAAATTTCAGTATTGTCGACAGGAGGTCACCTATTTAGGTCACCTACTGTCGAAGGAGGCTAGGAGATT
Organism: Calotriton arnoldi; assembly: GCA_963921515.1. Lineage (NCBI taxonomy): Eukaryota > Metazoa > Chordata > Amphibia > Caudata > Salamandridae > Calotriton > Calotriton arnoldi. Next base: position 37,315 of record CAWUFW010002696.1, on the reverse strand, counting down.
GACCCCAGAGCGTATTAGTGCTATTGTTAAAATGCCTATTCCTAAGTCTCAGAGGGACGTGCGCGCTTTATTGGCATTACTTCTTATTGTCTGCATTGGATTGCTAACTATTCATTACTAACAAAACCTTTGTTGGCACTAACCACTAAAGATGTGTATGAACCCTTGCCCTGGACGCATGAGTGTCAGCAATCTATTGGGGCGTGGCCAGCCAGCCAAACATGGCGGACGCAAACTGCTAGAGCTCCGTCCGAGTACCCCTAATTATCCTGCTGAGCATTGATATCCCCCGCCATCCGGGCGCAATCCAGTGGCAGAACCGTGCCTGTGCAGCAGCAGCCTGCTATCGTGCCTTGGTAGGAGTGGAAGAGGCAAAGAGAACCGTGATTGCAGGCCCCACAGGACCTGATGGCGAGGCGCTCCTGAGCGGTGCAGCACTGGGGCCTCTGACCTGAGAGAGACGGCGGCTGCTGCTGAGGGTGAGCGGAGGGCCTATGCGCCATCGTGGGGGCCGGTGGAGTGGGAGAGGGGCCGCGGTGAGGCACCCCCATCAAGACATTGGCACAGCGACCCCGCCTCTCCTAGAACAGCCTTTGCGGGACGGCGCGGAGCACCGGAATTACTAACAAAGACTGACATAGCCGTACGGAGGTGAGCGGCCTGAAAACCCCCCTCTCTACCCCTTTCGGACTGATTTGCACACGCGAGGCTGGGGGGGGCCGCTACCGCAACCTGGGCAGTGGCGGTGCCATCGCCTGGCCCTGAATGGGAGGCGCGGATCGAATTTGGCCTGGATCACGCAACCGCCACTGTGGGAAGACGCTGACTCGCTTTGGGCTGGGCCCGGAGGCCGGATCGGGCCTAGGCCGCTCGCGCGCGTAAACGTGAAGCACAACTGGAGTGGAGGCCTCGCCTGCTTAGCAATAGACACAGCGCTGGGAGGTGCAGCACAATCATAACGCAATAAACAGGATCGCCCCACCCTGTAGCGACCCGAGTGATTCCCAGTGCCTGTTCTGAAGCCGGCGTCGTCGCTGGTGCGCGAGCACACCGGCAACACTGAAACTAAGGTGGGAGAAGACAACGCAATCCCACCCTATACCAGGTGCGCGAGCTGAGTCAAGCCCGAAGCCCCGGTGTGCTAACGGGAACCAATATCACCAGGTGGTAGTTAGAGACACCCAAGCGCATGCCAACAAGCCCACAACTGCGTCACGGAGAAGTTAAATACCGTCACAGGCCCATCTCAACCTAGACACGAGACCTTATCGGGACACACAGGAGCAGAGGCACCAAATAGACAATAAAGGACGCGAGAGTGCGGGCGCGCACGCCCGTTCCGACACTTGTCAGCCCAATACAGCGTATGCGCAGCTCCTCTACAGGCCTAAACCTCTTACGCGAGAGAAGCTGTAACCCCATACCTGACACCACTCACACACACTGGTGACAAATGCCTACAGCGCAGCAGTTAGTGATGGGCTGTCTACGCACAAACGCTCAACAGTTAAACGCACGCACTGGCAGCTCAGACCCAACAACAACGGAAAGAGATACCACCGCGGAAATGCCATACGGGACACTCGCAGCCAAGATGGACTCTGTTCTGGCAGCGGGAGAGAAAATAGGAGCCACGCTAGACCAAACTCGCTCCTCATTGGAGTCCAAAATCGACAAAGTTACATCCTGCTTCACCCTTCTGCGGGCTGAGCACCATAAGCTTGGGGACAAAGTGCGCTTGCACGAGCAGTCGATCACATAACTAAAGCCAGTCATACAAAGCCACACAGCTGCCCTGCAGGACCTCATAGATCGTGTGCATGCCCTAGAAGACAGAGCGGAGGATGCAGAAGGGCGCTCCCGCCGTAACAATATTCACGTAGTGGGACTCCCGGAGGGTGAGGAGGGACGACAACCAGAGGAATATGCTGAAAAGTGGATCAGGGAATTGCTCCCCCCTGGCGCCCTGTCCTCCCACTTCGTGGTCAAAAGAGCACACCGAGTCCCCGCGCAAAGGCCTACGCCGGGATCCTGCCCGCACCCATTCCTGTTCAAGGTCCTCAACTACAGGGATAGAGACTTGATACTTTGCGAAACCCGTAAGTTGGTGAACATAAAAGCCGGGAACAGCCAAATCATGATCTTTCTGGACTACACAGCACAAGTGCAGCGCTGCAGAAGCGCGTTCACCGCAGTGAAAAAGCAGCTACGTGACCTTGCCCTAAGTTACTCGCTACTGTTTCCTGCCAGGCTGCGTGTGGTGCAAAAGGGTCGACGCACTTCTTTGACTGCCCGACGAAGTGTGGGACTGGCTGGAGGAATCGGGAATGTGGACGGGACCCAGACCACCCACGGAAGAAGAGCCAAGAAAATTCAACGGGAAAAGACGCCATTGTGGTGGTCGCAACCGATACCAACCAGGTGCCGCTACAACCTCCACTGCCCCCAACCCAGAGCAGAGGAGGGTGGAGAGACAAGAGGCTCTACACGTGGTTGTGACTTTGGGAGCTACAGCACAACCTCCGGATCACCTATCGAGCAGGCCTGGGAGTTTTACTCCGCGGAACTCCGCGAAGTTACAAAAAAACTCAGCGAAGTTCCGCGAGTGGCGGAGTGCAGTGCGAACTGCAGTTTGTGCTGGTATTCCTGCTGCTCAGGTAGAAATTCTACCCGAGCGGCAGCTCACGCTCGCGAACTTACCGTTCGCGATTGCGAGCAGGAAAAAACTCCGCTGCACATCGCGAAGCGGAGTTTTCTGCACTCTGCGAGCTCCGCAGAGTGCGGAGTGCAGAAAACTCCGCGAACGGAGCGAAGTTCACTGCCCAGGCCTACTATCGAGCCCATCCAGGTCATCAGAAACTGGTGACTCCATGCCTTCCAGGCTCGACGACCCTGAGGAGTTTGCACTGCCAGAAGTTACACCGCAAACGGCAGACAACATCATAGGAACTTTCTCCATGTCCTCCCGCTCCCGGCTGAATGCAGTCCACGCAAGTACCTACCATGCTCACACAGCGATGATTTGTGACGCTATGTAGCTTCAGCAACGGTCAGTCCCCTGTAAAATGCAGTGCTGCCCCACACACCACCGTGCACAGCGTACACTTCACACTGCGACATGGAGTGGTTGGAGGGATACATAAGCACAAACCGGCACCGAGGGGTGTACATCTCCTGCTACTCACACGCCACACATACGGTAACCCATAATACACGTCAGCTTGACACAGCTAAAGCCTCGTACGGGCACTATAGTTTGGACGAATACCAAATCGGAACTCGCCCGCATGGCTATGCACAGTTTAGTTTATATCAACATCTTGTTGTTAGCAACACTGAGTTGGAGTACACTCACATAGATCCAAGCATGCAACACCTGCCCCCATACAGTTCTGGTCAATGTAAAAGGGAAACATGGTACAGGTTAACATAGTCACATGGAACGTGCGCGGTCTGCACACCCCGACACGCAGATATTCGATCTATGCATACCTGAGCCACCGACATTGCGCTACTTCAGGAGACGCACATGACTCATGTAGAATTGGGGCGTCTAAGCCGCAGATGGAGAGGCCAAGTGCACGGCACCGGCTATTCAGCTCATGCGCGAGGGGTTCTCATTTGGGTTAGATCTGGGGACCGATTCACGAGCGATGAGGTGTTAGTTGACTCTGAAGAAAGATACACACTAGTTAGCGGGCGACTTAATGGCCAACCAATCCTCCTCGGCTCTATCTATGCTCCGAATGTCAGCCAACCCTCCTTCCTAGAAAGCCTCACAAAGATTTTAGCTGGATGGAGCGGGGTCCCCTGGCTCCGGGGGGGGGATTTTAACTCGGTGCTTAACGTAGATCTGGACAGATCATTCCCGCCCCTGACTAGGACCACAGCAGTGTCCAACGCGCAGGCTCTCACAGACTGGCTAATGCACTGGGCGTTATTAGACATATGGCGCTCCATCAACCCGGATGCCCGGGTCTACTCATACTACTCGGCGGTACACGGACTGCATGTGCGACTGGACAGAATAGTGGGATCCCCCGCGCTGCTCCCCCATATAGAATACCTGGGCCGGACGCACTCCGACCACAACCTCCAACTACTCCAATTTGCCTGGGAGCCTGAACGCCCTCCTGCTCCCACATGGAGACTCCAAACAGCGGCATTAGAAGACTCTTTGTTCCGATCCTCCCTGGGCACGGCGATCCTTGAATTTTTTTTAGCTTAATGAGGATACAGCAGGGGACACACTAGTGGAATAGGAAGCCTTTAAGGTCACGACGAGGGGACACTGCATGGGAGTGACCTGGAACATCAGTAAGAAATTAACCTCTGATCTGCGCAAAATAGAAAGGAAACTCCTGCGGTACGAGGCAGAGGGGGAGGGTGGGGGTAGCAACAGACGACAACTGGAGACACAACATGCTGAATTGATGGAGCGCCTCCGCTGTCATTACTACACTGCACACACCGCCCGCACACATTCCACAGCTGATCATGCGGGCCGTCTTCTGGCCTGGCTGATCCGCCAAGAGCACGCCCGCAAACCCATAGCGGCGCTGCGGGATGACACAGGGCTTCTGGTGTACACGCAACGGGACATCCATGCAGCTCTGACGCAACACTATAGCCGGTTATACCAATGCCAAAGTCACCAGGAACCACACAACCTCCTAACCTTCCTAGATCAGGTGCAGCTACCCGAGATGACGCGGTCGCAGAATGAAGTCCTGGATGAGCAGATCTCGCCAGAGGAGATCAGAGATGCAACCATGTCCCTAGCCACAGGGAAGACCCCGGGACCAGATGGACTCCCGGCGGAATTCTACAAGGAGTATCAAGTGTCACTGGTACCGCAACTGCATACCCTCTACGCAGCCGCTGTAGAAGAGGGGCGGCTTCCTCCTTCGCTGTGTGAGGCACACCTGATTTCACTGCCCAAACCCGACAGGGATCCAGCCGACATGGGCTCTTACAGACCCCTCGCCCTGCTCAACACCGACTATAACATTTTTGCAAAAATCCTAGCAGACAGACTAGCACAAGTGGTCCCCACCCTCGTGCACTCGAACCAAAACGGCTTTGTGCCGTCCCGAAATACCTCACTCAATCTGCAACGCTTTTTTTGCATCGCAACTTACTCCACACGCGAATGGCCGAGAGGAGGCTGTCTGATATTAGACCTCGAGAAAGCCTTCGACTCTCTCGAGTGGGAATATATGTTCGCAACCCTCGAAAGGTACAAACTGGGCCCAGTTTTCCTGCAGCTGACCCGCCTACTTTACACCAACCCAGTGGTGAGAGTGAAGGTAGGACCATACGTTTCGGGTGTGGTTCCTGTGCGGCGGGGGACGATACAAGGCTGCCCGTTGTCCCCTCTTCTTTTCGCGCTCCCGATGGAGCCAATGGCAGAGGCGTTGAGAACGCAGCTACAAGATGGCATTCCACTAGGCGATGGCACACACAAAGTGTCATTATACGCCGACGATCTGTTAATTTACCTACGAGACATCAATCAGGTGCCAGAACGACTGGCCCAAATTCTGCGGGAATTTGCGTCCATTTCAGGATTAAAAGTAAATGTAGCCAAATCTAAGCTATACGCCTTTCGAGAGGGATGACACGACCCAGCCCTTACGCTCAACGGTGTGCGAGTGCAGTGGTGCGAGTACACATTTCGCTACTTAGGCATACTAGTGTATCGCCACCCACTAGACCTCTTCAATGGCAATCTGGGCAGGGCGCTAGCGGCAGTGAGATCCCAGAGACAATTCTGGAGCACACTCCCCCTCGCAGTCGTGGGTAGAGTGGCGTTGGTTAAAATGGTAGCCCTCCGGAGATTTCTGTACTACTTTGTGAATCTGCCCATCTATGTACCAACTTCCTTCTTTACTGCGCTGGAAAAAATGGCCAGAGATTTCATCTGGGGCCCCAATCGGCACAGGGTGACAGTTAAAAAACTGTACTTGCCCACTAACCAGGGAAGCCTGGCGGCGCCTTGCTTTGAGCACTATTACCTGGCGTCGCAGCTTCAATGGATCGCCAGATGGATGGCCGATCGCCAACGCGATGATACGGCAACCACACACCCAGCTTACACGCTATCCCAGATCCTTGCGCTATTCCACCCTGGCGCGCGGGCACGGCCCCCGGAACCCTAATTACTAAATGTGGCCTACAGGTGCAACCGCAGAAGCCTCTACTTAACCCAAAGCAAAAGACACACAATTGATGGACGGAATGCAGAACAAATCAAAACATTCACCCCCAGTCAAGAGATCTGGGTTAAATCCATCATTCTTTTGCTCACCATGCCACCCCAGTTTAGACCTGGCCATATGCAAATCAGTCTTGACCCTGTGCCTCATGGGAACAGTCCAGCCCGAACTGCCAAGCCAGGTCCTCCCTGGACCGGAAACAAGCATCCTAGGACCGGTTTCGGGGTTTCACCCCTCTTCAGCCAGGATAGCTTGATTCCAGTGGCACAGTGAGCCCGGGACTCACGTCTGGGCATACCCGGCGCACTTAGGGCAAGAAAGCAAAAGACACACAATTGATGGACGGAATGCAGAACAAATCAAAACATTCACCCCCAGTCAAGAGATCTGGGTTAAATCCATCATTCTTTTGCTCACCATGCCACCCCAGTTTAGACCTGGCCATATGCAAATCAGTCTTGACCCTGTGCCTCATGGGAACAGTCCAGCCCGAACTGCCAAGCCAGGTCCTCCCTGGACCGGAAACAAACATCCTAGGACCGGTTTCGGGTTTCACCCCTCTTCAGCCAGGATAGCTTGATTCCAGTGGCACAGTGAGCCCGGGACCCACGTCTGGGCATACCCGGCGCACTTAGGGTGAGAAAGCAAAAGACACACAATTGATGGACGGAATGCAGAACAAATCAAAACATTCACCCCCAGTCAAGAGATCTGGGTTAAATCCATCATTCTTTTGCTCACCATGCCACCCCAGTTTAGACCTGGCCATATGCAAATCAGTCTAGACCCTGTGCCTCATGGGAACAGTCCAGCCCGAACTGCCAAGCCAGGTCCTCCCTGGACCGGAAACAAGCATCCTAGGACCGGTTTCGGGGTTTCACCCCTCTTCAGCCAGGATAGCTTGATTCCAGTGGCACAGTGAGCCAGGGACCCACGTCTGGGCATACCCGGCGCACTTAGGGCGAGAAAGCAAAGACACACAATTGATGCACGTAATGCAGAACAAATCAAAACATTCACCCCCAGTCAAGAGATCTGGGTTAAATCCATCATTCTTTTGCTCACCATGCCACCCCAGTTTAGACCTGGCCATGCAAATCAGTCTTGACCCTGTGCCTCACTGGAGTCAAGCTATCCTGGCTGATGAGGGCTGAAAGATGAGGGCTGAAAGCCCGAAACCGGTCCTAGGATGCTTGTTTCCAGTCCAGGAGGACCTGGCCTGGCAGTTCGGGCTGGACTATTCCCATTGGGCGCAGGGTCAAGACTGATTTGCATATGGCTGGGTCCAAACTGGAATGGCATCGTGAGCAAAAACGATGGATTTAGGCCCAGATCTCTGTACTGGGGTGAATGTATGACATTGTTCTACATTCTGCCCATCAATTCTTCTTTTGCATTTGTCACCCGAGTGGGACGGGTATGCCCAGACTTGGGTCCCGTGCTCTCCATGCCACTGGAGTCAAGCTATCCTGGCTGATGAGGGCTGAAAGCCCGAAACCGGTCCTAGGATGCTTGTTTCCAGTCCAGGGAGGACCTGGCCTGGCAGTTCGGGCTGGACTATTCCCATTGGGCGCAGGGTCAAGACTGATTTGCATATGGCTGGGTCCAAACTGGAATGGCATGGTGAGCAAAAAAATGATGGATTTAGGCCCAGATCTCTGTACTGGGGAGAATGTATGACATTGTTCTGCATTCTGTCCATCAATTCTTCTTTTTGCATCTACTTAACCCAAGGCACGACACCTTATGCTCCTGCGCTCCCGCTGGACGGTACCCCTAGAGGACAGGCTACACTCACAACTACTGAACTGCAACATTGGCATGAGGCGGGGATAGAAACACTAGGAGATCTTTATAGCAAAGGCTCCCTTATACCCTACACAACACTGGTAGAAAATGACGGGCTCCCCGCGGGGCAGTTCCTCCTACATAGATCTCTGGTGGCTACGCTCTCGTTGAAGTGGGGGGACCTTGCTACTGAACCACAAACGCACCTAACTGTGCAATACTTACATGTCATGGGACGGGGCAGGCACCTGACGCCGTGGTTCGCGGCTTCACTGCGACAACATGCAGCGTTCAATTTAGACCCTCTCAGACAAAAGTGGGAACATGACCTGGGCTGACAATTTTCAGATAAAGAATGGGAATGGGTGTAAGCCAGCCCAGTTCAGATCCCTAGAAACACCAGATTTAGACAGATACAATACTATATCACACAGAGGGCGTACCTCACGCCCTCCAACATCAACAGATATTTTCACTGCACCGACGCAACCTGCCCCAGATGCGCCGCCACAGACGCAGACTTGGTGCACATGCTCTGGTACTGCTCCAGCCTGGGTGCGTACTGGAGAGGGGTGGCGGACACACTTTGAACCTGCACCGACAGAGAGATACCCTTTGATTGGCCAATGTATTTGCTGCACACGTTCCGTAGAACACGTAACACCAAAGTCACTTCTAGATTCCTTGACCTGGGTATAGTGGCGGCAAAACGGCTGATCACAAAGAGGTGGAAGGCACCTGACCCCCGCATCTACAAGCTTGGAGGCGCTCTGTCCTCTCGTGGGCTAGAGCCGAAAGCATAGCGATACGTCACGAGGAAACCATAGGCCTCAGGAAAATACCTATCTCCACAAACTAGGAAGCAATCCTGACAGTGCTGCAGTTAGGCGAGGATCAGCCGGGCCAGTCCACGCAGACATCCGACCTGGTTGGGTAGACCTGCGCATGCATCCATCACCTTTAGATCAATCATAGGCACTAGACCGGTTATCCCTAAACATACACTGGCACTCCAGTGCATGCACCCACCAAACGGGCGGGGGCACACCAGACGGCATGCACACATGCAAGCATCTGTAGATACATGAAGATACTCCAACTCAGCTCCAAGTTCCGCTTCCCACCCCCCAGTTACTGTTGAATAAGTGGTACACCATGTTTGCCGAAGCAACACTGGCTTTAACATGTTTCTTGCTACATGACTTACATGCAGGCAAACTACTTTGACTGAACAGGTGCTGCATGGCCAAGCAAATACAACAGATGAACTCTGCTAAGTCACCATGCCTATTGAACTAATGCAGGCGAAGTAATACCCATTGTTAATACAAGAAGTGTGGAAGACGATATCGCTGCATGTTGCAATAGAATGTACTGATTACTGGTGATAAAAATGTAAAACCAATAAAATCAATAAAAACTCTATTGAGCAATTGAAAGTTGTGCTTTGCTCTGCACCTGTGCTTAGTACGCCAGATTATGCAAAGCCGTTCGTGCTGTATGTACACGAGACGGCCGGTTGTGCGCTTTCTGTCTTAACACAGGCCTTTGAAGGTAAGCAGAGGCAGTGTGCTTATTTCTCAGCCTTGCTTGACCCTGTTGCAAGAGCCCTCCCGAGCTGTCTAAGAGCGGTCAAGGCTTTGGCCGTCTCTATCCCACAAACGGCGGGGCTCGTACTTGATACTGACTAACCCCGGGCGGAGTTCGCGTAGCCGCACTATGCGAGGCTACTCGAAGCTGCAAAAAACCCCGCAACGCTACGCAGAGTTACGCGAACATGCAGAGTTGCTTGTTCCGCATGCTCGCGAGATGTTTTTGACATTCGGCAATGCGGATCGTGTGTTCGGGCGGAAATATCGCGCAAACCTCACCACGCGGTCGCCAATGGGCGCAGCCATCTTGTTTTCCTAGTCTTTGCATGGTTCTGGGGCCTGCTTTTCATCCCTCTCTAATCTTTTCAATCCTTTGTTTTTTACACTGTTTTTCTGATCTTTTCCATTTATTATCTATCCTTCTCTTTCCGTAAGTGTATATTTTGCGTTTTATTTCTACTTTTACTGACTTTTTTCTACTGTTTTATATTACTTGCTTTTTTACTTTCCTACTTCTTGTCCTGACTTTATTTTTTACTCCTACATTTTCTTTTCTGCAGCCCGCCCACCCAGAACCATGGCTAAGGCTACCTCTACCGGCTCTAGTAAGGGGAAGGCGCCTGCACCCAAGAGCCGCCTTCCTTGCGGTAGACGGTGCTCGGAAGGGGTGCAGCCCCGGGCCCTTTTCGCAGAGGTGGCCGCTCTTGGTTTTTTTATACAGCGCCACCTCCCCTTAACCTTGGCAGCAGGCAGCAGGCAGCAGGCCCGGCTCTGGTTACGCTACCCAGGAGCGTCACCGCCGGTGGGCGAGGGTGCGCTGAGCAGTGTTTAGCTGCTCTGGGGTCCGGCGCACCCATAACCAGCTGACTCACCGGTGGTCAGACATCTTGGACCGGGAGCAGGACCTGCTGGACCTGCAAGGTGTTGAGGTCATGGGGCTTCGTGAGCAGCTAATTTATTACCATTGTGTGTTCTGGTCTGTGTTATTGCGGATATTATTTTTTCCTAAATAGCAAGAATGCTGCTGCTTACATGCTGGTAGGTTACGTTTAAAAATCTTATGTGATTGTTATCCTTCTAGACACTAGACAGGTGCTCGGCGCTACTAATCTTACTTGTTTGCAGCTTTGTGCTCGCTTGGGCTGATCATTATGTAAGAGAGTTTAGAGAACTTAAGTTAGGTAATGCTAGAGAGACTCCAGTCCTTTCCGTTGCCCTCCTGTCACTAAGATAGTGGTGGATTGATAGGTAGTTTAGTTACTTACTATTAGTTGGTAATTTTTTAGCGGTCTGCGTGACGCGTCCTCCGTCACGTTACTCACGTGCTACTGAGTGCTGAGTGCTGACTCCAGTCCTTAGTAGAACCTTTTGTAGTTTGTTAGTGAGTGAGTAATATAGCAACTAAGTCATCAGCACATCAGCAGCAACCAACCAACAATTTGGTGTATGCAAATTTATGCATGCGTCCATCTATGTATTTTTGAAGACTAAAATTAATGGAAATGCAGACTTAGTGAACAATTGGCCCGTCAAAGGTGGTTGATTCATTGATGATTTTGAAAGAGATTGAAACTTAGAAGAAGCAAATATATTTTTGGCAATTCATTTCCTATGCCTTTGGAATAGGTGGGCTAGGTCAGGTGGTGCTTAGGTTTAGGATTCTGGGATCAGAATGGAACACTGGATTAATAAATAATAACTAGACGGTCCACGAATCCCGCTATAATACTAGTCGATCAGATTAGATAGGTCATTGTTATTGCAATTGCTGTTTCTAAAAATGTTTCTAGAGCGTTTTTAACCCTTACCATGCTCATGACGGAATGGTTCCATCATGAGCACAAGTTCTAGTGTGCTCATGACGGAACCATTCCGTCATGAGCACATGCTCAGGAAATCCTCTGCTGCAGACAGCAGAGGGATTACCCTTTTTTTGCCTGGGGGTGGGAAGAGCTTCCCAACCTCCCCAGGCATATTTTTGTATTTCCTTGTAATGACGATCGCGCGCATGGCGCGCCATTATAACGAAATCGAAACTGAAACTTAGTTTCAGTTTCTCAGTTTCGGTGCTTGTGGGGCTATCTCAGCCCCCGAGCACCGAAAAGATGGGAGAGATATCGTTGGAAAGGGAGAATCTCCCTTTCCAATGGTACTCTTCCCTAGTGGATCCCTGCTTGGGGATCACCCCAGGAGGGCGATCCCCAAGCAGGGATCCACCCACTAGCACCAGGGAGGGGGAGCGGCCCCTTGGGCAAGGGCCTTTGCTCCCCCCAAGCAGGGATCCACCCACTAGCACCAGGGAGGGGGGAGCGGCCCCTTGGGCAAGGGCCTTTGCTCCCCCCATTGTCTTTTGGGCACAACAGTCTTTCTGCCCCCCCTGGGGGCAGTAGCCCCCAATCTGCCCCCCCGGGGGGCAGAAAGCCCACTAGACACCAGGAATTTTTTTATATTGACGTTGGGGTGGGGGCTGCCCAAAAAGGGCTTGGCAATGCCCCCACCCCCCCCTACAGAAATGTCAGTCTTTCTGCCCCCCGGGGAGGGCAGAAATCCCACTAAAAACGAGGGATTTTTTTTATTGACGTTGGGGTGGGGGCTGCCCAAAAAGGGCATGCTAATGCCCCCACCCCCTGAGAAATGTCAGTCTTTCTGCCCCCCCAGGGGTCAGACGGGGCAGTAGCCCCCAATCTGCCCCCACAGGGGGGGCAGAAAGCCCACTAGACACCAGGGATTTTTTTTATTGATGTTGGGGTGGGGGCTGCCCAAAAAGGGCATGGCAATGCCCCCAACCCGCCCCCACAGAAATGTCAGTCTTTCTGCCCCCCGGGGGGGGGGCAGAAAGCCCACTAAAAACCAGGGATTTTTTTTTATTGATGTTGGGGTGGGGGCTGCCCAAAAAGGGCATGCCAATGCCCCCCCACCAGAGAAATGTCAGTCTTTCTGCCCCCCCAGGGGGCAGATGGGGCAGTAGCCTCCAATCTGCCCAACTGGGGGGCAGAAAGCCCACTAAAAACCAGGGATTTTTTTATTTGACGTTGGGGTGGGGGCTGCCAAAAAGGGCATGCCAATGCCCCCACCCCCCCAGAGAAATGTCAGTCTTTCTGCCCCCCCAGGGGTCAGTCGGGGGCAGTAGCCGCCAATCTGCCCCCCGGGGGGGCAGAAAGCCCACTAGACACCAGGGATTTTTTTTTATTGACGTTGGGGTGGGGGCTGCCCAAAAAGGGCATGACAATGCCCCCACACCCCCTCCAGAGAAATGTCACACTTTCTGCCCCCTAGAAACCAGGGAAACCAGTGATTTTTTTTGTCAATAATGTAGGGGTGGGGGCTGGCCAGAATGGGCATGATAATGCCCCCACCCCAAAAACAATTACCAGAGTCTTTCTGCCCCTCCCTGGAAGCATATTGGGGCAATAGCCCCCTATCTGCCCCCCCCGGGGGGGCGGAAAGCCCACTAGGCCTCAGGATTATTATTTTTTAATACAGGGGTGAGGTCAGCACAGAATGGGCATGCCAATGCCCACATCTCCCCAAAAAAATGCCACAGTCTTTCTGCCCCCCCGGGGTGCGGATGGGGGCATTGGCCCCTGATCTGCCCCCGGGGGGGGCAGAAAGCCCAATAGGCACCAGCGATTACGCTGGCTATGCGTGGGGGCCCAAAACGCAACGTGGACGCACCACATTTTCATAGTGAAAACTGACCCTTTTTTTGCAAAGTGCCTAGCTGTCGATTTTGAACCCTAGCTCTGCCGGCCCCTAGGGAAACCTAGCAAACCTATACATTTTGAAAACTAGACACCCAGGGGAATCCAGGATGGGGTGACTTGTCTAGCTCTCACCAGGTTCTGTTACCCAGAATCCCTTGCAAACCTCAAACTTTGTAAAAAAAAAACACATTTTCCTCACATTTCTGTGGTGGAAAGTTCTGAAATCTGTGTGGATCCACAAAATTCCACCAAGCCCGCATTCCCCAAAGTCTTCTGAGAAAAATGGCACCTCACTTGTGTGGGTGGGTCAAGTACCCGCGACAGGCAAGGGCCCAAAACCTATTGAGGCGACATCAACATTACCTATCACAAAACAGCCTGGTTTTGCAAGGGGGTCCCATGAGTTTTTGGCCCCGGGCTCGGTGGCCATCTAGGGAAACCTACCAAACCCACACATTCCTGAAAACTAGCCACCCGGGGGATTCCAGGGAGGTATGACTTGTGGGGATCCCCCAAATTTTCTTACACAGAATCCCCTGCAAACCTCAAATTTAGCTGAAAAAAATCACTTTTTCCACACATTTATGTGTGGGAAAGTTGTGGCATCACTGGGCTGAAACAAATTTCCTACCACCCAGCGTTCCCCCAGGTCTCCCGATAAAAATGGTGCCTCACCCATGTGGGAGGCCCAAGTACCCGCGGCAGGTAAGGGCCCAAAACCTATTGAGGCGACATCAAAATTGCCTATCACAAAACGACCTGGTTTTGCAAAGGGGTTCACCTGGGTTTTTGGCCCGGTGCTCGGCGGCCAGCTAGGGAAACCTACCAAACCCACAAATTTCTGAAAACTAGACACCCTGGGGATTCCAGGGAGGTATGGCTTGCGTGGATCCTCCAACGTTTTCTTACCCAGAATCCCCTGCAAACCTAAAATTTAGCTGAAAAAATCATTTTTTCCACACATTTTTGTGGGGGAAAGTTGTGGCATCACCAGGCTGACACAAATTTCCTATCACCCAGCGTTTCCCCAGGTCTCCCGATAAAAATGGTGCCTCACTCGTGTGGGAGGCCCAAGTACCCGCGACAGGCAAGGGCCCAAAACATATTGAGGCGACATCAAAATTGCCTGTCACAAAACGACCTGGTTTTGCAAGGGAGGTCACCTGGGTTTTTGGCCCCGTGCTCGGCGGCCAGCTAGGGAAACCTACCAAACCCACACTTTTCTGAAAACTAGACACGCGGGGGATTCCAGGGAGGTATGGCTTGCGTGGATCCCCCAACGTTTTCTTACCCAGAATCCCCTGCAAACCTCAAATTTAGCTGAAAAAAATCACTTTTCCCACACATTTTTGTATGGGAAAGTTGTGGCATTACCGGGCTAACACAAATTTCCAACCACCCAGCGTTCCCCCAGGTCTCCCGATAAAAATGGTGCCTCACTCGTGTGGGAGGCCCAAGAACCCGCGACAGACAAGGGCCCAAAACATATTGAGGCGACATCAAAATTGCCTATCACAAAACGACCTGGTTTTGCAAGGGGGGTTATCTGGGTTTTTGGCCCCGTGCTCGGCAGCCAGCTAGGGAAACCTATCAAACCCATACATTTCTGAAAACTAGACACCCGGGGATTCCAAAGAGGTATGGCTTGCGTGGATACCCCAACGTTTTCTTACCCAGAATCCCTGCAAACCCCAAATTTAGCTGAAAAAATCACTTTTTCCACACATTTTTGTTTGGGAAAGTTGTGGCATCACCGGGCTGACACAAATTTCCTACCACCCAGCGTTCCCCCAGGTCTCCCGATAAAAATGGTGCCTCACCCGTGTGGGAGGCCCAAGTACCCGCGACAGACAAGGGCCCAAAACGTATTGAGGCGACATCAAAATTGCCTATCACAAAACAACCTGGTTTTGCAAGGGGGTCACCTGGGTTTTTGGCCCCGTGCTCGGCGGCCAGCTAGGGAATCCTACCAAACCCACACATTTCTGAAAACTAGACACCCGGGGGATTCCAGGGAGGTATGGCTTGCGTGGATCCCCAACGTTTTCTTATCCAGAATCCCCTGAAAACCTCAAATTTAGCTGAAAAAATCATTTTTTCCACACATTTTTGTGTGGGAAAGTTGTGGCATCACCAGGCTGACACAAATTTCCTATCACCCAGCGTTTCCCCAGGTCTCCCGATAAAAATGGTGCCTCACTCGTGTGGGAGGCCCAAGTACCCACGACAGGCAAGGGCCCAAAACGTATTGAGGCGACATCAAAATTGCCTGTCACAAAACGACCTGGTTTTGCAAGGGAGGTCACCTGGATTTTTGGCCCCGTGCTCGGCGGCCAGCTAGGAAACCTACCAAACCCACACTTTTCTGAAAACTAGACACGTGGGGATTCCAGGGAGGTATGGCTTGCGTGGATCCCCCACGTTTTCTTACCCAGAATCCCCTGCAAACCTAAAATTTAGCTGAAAAATAGTTTTTCCACACATTTTTGTGTGGGAAAGTTGTGGCATCACCAGGCTGACACAAATTTCCTATCACCCAGCGTTTCCCCAGGTCTCCCGATAAAAATGGTGCCTCACTCGTGTGGGAGGCCCAAGTACCCGCGACAGGCAAGGGCCCAAAACGTATTGAGGTGACATCAAAATTGCCTATCACAAAACGACCTGGTTTTGCAAGGGAGGTCACCTGGGTTTTGGCCCCGTGCTCGGCGGCCAGCTAGGAAACCTACCAAACCCACACTTTTCTGAAAACTAGACACGCGGGGGATTCCAGGGAGGTATGGCTTGCGTGGATCCCCCAACGTTTTCTTACCCAGAATCCCCTGCAAACCTCAAATTTAGCTGAAAAAATCACTTTTCCCACACATTTTTGTATGGGAAAGTTGTGGCATTACCGAGCTAACACAAATTTCCAACCACCCAGCGTTCCCCCAGGTCTCCCGATAAAAATGGTGCCTCACTCGTGTGGGAGGCCCAAGTACCGCGACAGACAAGGGCCCAAAACATATTGAGGCGACATCAAAATTGCCTATCACAAAACGACCTGGTTTTGCAAGGGGGTTATCTGGGTTTTTGGCCCCGTGTTCGGCAGCCAGCTAGGGAAACCTACCAAACCCATACATTTCTGAAAACTAGACACCCGGGGGATTCCAAAGAGGTATGGCTTGCGTGGATACCCCAACGTTTTCTTACCCAGAATCCCCTGCAAACCCCAAATTTAGCTGAAAAAATCACTTTTTCCACACATTTTTGTTTGGGAAAGTTGTGGCATCACCGGGCTGACACAAATTTCCTACCACCCAGCGTTCCCCCAGGTCTCCCGATAAAAATGGTGCCTCACCCGTGTGGGAGGCCCAAGTACCCGCGACAGACAAGGGCCCAAAACGTATTGAGGCGACATCAAAATTGCCTATCACAAAACAACCTGGTTTTGCAAGGGGGTCACCTGGGTTTTTGGCCCGGTGCTCGGCGGCCAGCTAGGAAAACCTACCAAACCCACACATTTCTGAAAACGAAACACCTGGGGGATGCTAGGGAGGTATGGCTTGCGTGGATCCCCCAACGTTTTCTTACCCAGAATCCCCTGCAAACCTCAAATTTAGCTGAAAAAATCGTTTTTTCCACACATTTTTGTGTGGGAAAGATGTGGCATCACCAGGCTGACACAAATTTCCTACCACCCAGAGTTTCCCCAGGTCTCCCGATAAAAATGGTGCCTCACTCGTATGGGAGGCCCAAGTACCCGCGACAGGCAAGGGCCCAAAACGTATTGAGGCGACATCAAAATTGCCTATCACAAAACGACCTGGTTTTGCAAGGGGGTCACCTGGGTTTTGGCCACGTGCTCGGCGGCCAGCTAGGGAAACCTACCAAACCCACACATTTCTGAAAACTAGACACGTGGGGGATTCCAGGGTGGTATGGCTTGCGTGGATCCCCCAACGTTTTCTTACCCAGAATCCCCTGCAAACCTCAAATTTAGCTGAAAAAAATCACTTTTCCCACACATTTTTGTATGGGAAAGTTGTGGCATTACCGGGCTAACACAAATTTCCAACCACCCAGCGTTCCCCCAGGTCTCCCGATAAAAATGGTGCCTCACTCGTGTGGGAGGCCCAAGTACCCGCGACAGACAAGGGCCCAAAACATATTGAGGCGACATCAAAATTGCCTATCACAAAACGACCTGGTTTTGCAAGGGGGGTTATCTGGGTTTTTGGCCCCGTGCTCGGCAGCCAGCAAGGGAAACCTACCAAACCCATACATTTCTGAAAACTAGACACCCGGGGGATTCCAAAGAGGTATGGCTTGCATGGATACCCCAACGTTTTCTTACCCAGAATCCCCTGCAAACCCCAAATTTAGCTGAAAAAATCACTTTTTCCACACATTTTTGTTTGGGAAAGTTGTGGCATCACCGGGCTGACACAAATTTCCTACCACCCAGCGTTCCCCCAGGTCTCCCGATAAAAATGGTGCCTCACCCGTGTGGGAGGCCCAAGTACCCGCGACAGACAAGGGCCCAAAACGTATTGAGGCGACATCAAAATTGCCTATCACAAAACAACCTGGTTTTGCAAGGGGGTCACCTGGGTTTTTGGCCCGGTGCTCGGCGGCCAGCTAGGGAAACCTACCAAACCCACACATTTCTGAAAACGAAACACCTGGGGGATGCTAGGGAGGTATGGCTTGCGTGGATCCCCCAACGTTTTCTTACCCAGAATCCCCTGCAAACCTCAAATTTAGCTGAAAAAATCATTTTTTCCACACATTTTTGTGTGGGAAAGATGTGGCATCACCAGGCAGACACAAATTTCCTACCACCCAGAGTTTCCCCAGGTCTCCCGATAAAAATGGTGCCTCACTCGTATGGGAGGCCCAAGTACCCGCGACAGGCAAGGGCCCAAAACGTATTGAGGCGACATCAAAATTGCCTATCACAAAACGACCTGGTTTTGCAAGGGGGTCACCTGGGTTTTGGCCCCGTGCTCGGCGGCCAGCTAGGGAAACCTACCAAACCCACACATTTCTGAAAACTAGACACGTGGGGATTCCAGGGCGGTATGGCTTGCGTGGATCCCCCAACGTTTTCTTACCCAGAATCCCCTGAAAACCTCAAATTTAGCTGAAAAAATCATTTTTTCCACACATTTTTGTGTGGGAAAGTTGTGGCATCACCAGGCTGACACAAATTTCCTATCACCCAGCGTTTCCCCAGGTCTCCCGATAAAAATGGTGCCTCACTCGTGTGGGAGGCCCAAGTACCCACGACAGGCAAGGGCCCAAAACGTATTGAGGCGACATCAAAATTGCCTGTCACAAAACGACCTGGTTTTGCAAGGGAGGTCACCTGGATTTTTGGCCCCGTGCTCGGCGGCCAGCTAGGGAAACCTACCAAACCCACACTTTTCTGAAAACTGGACACGCGGGGGATTCCAGGGAGGTATGGCTTGCGTGGATCCCCCCACGTTTTCTTACCCAGAATCCCCTGCAAACCTAAAATTTAGCTGAAAAAATAGTTTTTTCCACACATTTTTGTGTGGGAAAGTTGTGGCATCACCAGGCTGACACAAATTTCCTATCACCCAGCGTTTCCCCAGGTCTCCCGATAAAAATGGTGCCTCACTCGTGTGGGAGGCCCAAGTACCCGCGACAGGCAAGGGCCCAAAACGTATTGAGGTGACATCAAAATTGCCTATCACAAAACGACCTGGTTTTGCAAGGGAGGTCACCTGGGTTTTTGGCCCCGTGCTCGGCGGCCAGCTAGGGAGACCTACCAAACCCACACTTTTCTGAAAACTAGACACGCGGGGGATTCCAGGGAGGTATGGCTTGCGTGGATCCCCCAACGTTTTCTTACCCAGAATCCCCTGCAAACCTCAAATTTAGCTGAAAAAAATCACTTCTCCCACACATTTTTGTATGGGAAAGTTGTGGCATTACCGGGCTAACACAAATTCCCAACCACCCAGCGTTCCCCCAGGTCTCCCGATAAAAATGGTGCCTCACTCGTGTGGGAGGCCCAAGTACCCGCGACAGACAAGGGCCCAAAACATATTGAGGCGACATCAAAATTGCCTATCACAAAACGACCTGGTTTTGCAAGGGGGGTTATCTGGGTTTTTGGCCCCGTGCTCGGCAGCCAGCTAGGGAAACCTACCAAACCCATACATTTCTGAAAACTAGACACCCGGGGGATTCCAAAGAGGTATGGCTTGCGTGGATACCCCAACGTTTTCTTACCCAGAATCCCCTGCAAACCCCAAATTTAGCTGAAAAAATCACTTTTTCCACACATTTTTGTTTGGGAAAGTTGTGGCATCACCGGGCTGACACAAATATCCTACCACCCAGCGTTCCCCCAGGTCTCCCGATAAAAATGGTGCCTCACCCGTGTGGGAGGCCCAAGTACCCGCGACAGACAAGGGCCCAAAACGTATTGAGGCGACATCAAAATTGCCTATCACAAAACAACCTGGTTTTGCAAGGGGGTCACCTGGGTTTTTGGCCCGGTGCTCGGCGGCCAGCTAGGGAAACCTACCAAACCCACACATTTCTGAAAACTAAACACCTGGGGGATGCTAGGGAGGTATGGCTTGCGTGGATCCCCCAACGTTTTCTTACCCAGAATCCCCTGCAAACCTCAAATTTAGCTGAAAAAATCATTTTTTCCACACATTTTTGTGTGGGAAAGATGTGGCATCACCAGGCTGACACAAATTTCCTACCACCCAGAGTTTCCCCAGGTCTCCCGATAAAAATGGTGCCTCACTCGTTTGGGAGGCCCAAGTACCCGCGACAGGCAAGGGCCCAAAACGTATTGAGGCGACATCAAAATTGCCTATCACAAAACGACCTGGTTTTGCAAGGGGGGTCACCTGGGTTTTTGGCCACGTGCTCGGCGGCCAGCTAGGGAAACCTACCAAACCCACACATTTCTGAAAACTAGACACGTGGGGGATTCCAGGGCGGTATGGCTTGCGTGGATCCCCCAACGTTTTCTTACCCAGAATCCCCTGCAAACCTCAAATTTAGCTGAAAAAATCCCTTTTCCCACACATTTTTGTGTGGGAAAGTTGTGGCATCACCGGGCTGACACAAATTTCCTACCACCCAGCGTTCCCCCAGGTCTCCCGATAAAAATGGTGCCTCACTCGTGTGGGAGGCCCAAGTACCCGCAACAGGCAAGGGCCCAAAACGTATTGAGGCGACATCAAAATTGCCTATCACAAAACGACATGGTTTTGCAAGGTGGGTCACCTGGGTTTTTAGCCCCGTGCTCGGCGGCCAGCTAGGGAAACCTACCAAACCCACACATTTCTGAAAACTAGACTCCCGGGGGATTCCAGGGAGGTATGGCTTGCGTGGATCCCACAACGTTTTCTTACCCAGAATCCCCTGCAAACCTCAAATTTAGCTGAAAAAATCACTTTTTCCACACATTTTTGTGTGGGAAAGTTGTGGCATTACCGGGCTGACACAAATTTCCTACCACCCAGCGTTCCCCCAGAAAAATAAGATAATTGTGTAGTTGTAGAATACAGCTACCCCACCTGCAGACAGTAGTAAATAAAAATAACGTGAGTCTGCGACACAAGTATGTTTGTCTAGGGCGCAAGCTGACTGAGCTGGTATGCCTACAACAAGGTTAATTTAGCTAAACAAGAGAGAGAAGAAGAAGACTTGTCTACTCCATAGTGCCTAGTAATGCCTGAAACTCCCACAAATGTTAGAGGCCGAGGAAGTGGGAGGATACCACAAATGTTATGTACTGTGCTTGCTAGTGCTACTGTGCCACTATGTGTAGAAATAATTTTGTGTTACTGTTTTGCTAAGAGTATTGGTTACAATTGTCTTTTTTCTTTCTTGATATAGCTACTCCTTCCCAACCAAAAGGACCACCAAACAGGAAGGAGTTGGCAGCCGTGACCCGGCGCCGGAAGCTGGAGGCCATCTGCAAAGAATATCGGCGGCTGGTGGTTCTGGAGGAGGAGGAGGCGGCAGCAGCTGCAGCCTCCTCCAATGCCCCGGGCCCCAGCCAGGCCCCCCCAGTGGTACGGCACCGCGGCCTGGCAGCCGCCCGCCGTGCTTCATTCAACACTGCTGCCATCCCCTGTGGATGCAATTGTAAAGCATTCAAGTGCTGCATGCTCCTCCGGGTGGCGCGCCTAGATCAGCGGATAAAGGTCCTGGAGGGTAACAAGCGAGCCCGCCGCTAGAACTCCGTCGCTTTGCCTCTTTTTTAATCTTTTTTTGGTGGGTGGGAATTGGGCATTGTGAAAAAGTTGGGGTTTATATTTATTTATGGACAATGGACTCGAGCCGAGCGGACATTGGTTGGACTCTTTCTTTATCTTTGGACATTGGTTGGGGTGAGGGAGAGGGGTGGGTCAGGTGTTGTGGGATTTTTACATTAGTTTATTTTGTTAGGGTATAAATTATTTATACTTAAAGTTTACATACAATGTAAATGTTTTGTGGGGGGGTTACTCTTTTACTTCACACGGTTTCCTTTGCTGCTGCAGGGCCGCAGCCAGTTTTTGATTGAAATAATCTGTCGATAGTGTAACACACGAACAGATAGATGCGGTACCCTCACTTGTCAGTGACTTGTCCTACTAGTACTGTCAGTCTCTCCTCCTAGTCTTTGCAGTCTGCATCTGGACTCGGAACGGAAGGGTGTGGGTGTGTGAATTAATAAATTAATTTCCATATTATTAATTATGCCTCTTCCAAACTTCTTCTCTTACCTGTGATTGATGTTTATTTAAACATAGGCAAAGTGATGGCTGCATGGTGATGATGGTTTGGTTTCCCAAGATGCCATGGTGGTGGTGGTAGTAGTAGACACTGGCAGTAGCATTTGCAAAAAAAGGAAATGAGACAGTCAGTCGCCTGACGGAGACTCGGGAATGAGTAGTAGAACGAAGTACAGTACACAAAAAGACTGCCAAAGAAGAAACCATGATGATAAGCAATGTTAAAGTAAAATAAAACATAATGGTGGCGGGGATAGCCTAGTACAAGTTACAAACTGTAGTTGACTCGACCTATGAAGTGGACAAGCGTAACCTTTAGTGCTGTAAGGATGATGAATCGATGCCGGCAATTAATTATGATGGATTATGTAATGTTCCTCTGGGAAAAAAATTGACTTGCAAATACTGAGCATGGGTGGGCAAGCAGAAGAAGATCCTCGCCCTGCCTTGAGTTAGTGTTGCTTTCACCACATCCGCCCCAGCAAGTGTGTGATCAATTTTTGGTGTAAATTAATTTAATTTAGTCACACCTCAATATAAATCACACAGCCCGGGGAAAAGGGTTAGGGCTTGATGAATGGTTGGGAAGGGGTATTTGAGGGAAAGGTTTGACAAAGACAAACACTACACATGGACATCACACAATCTTGGCAGACAACCATCATAAATCTGTTAAGGGAGAAAAAGAAAATGCATGCATGATGAAGACTTGATGGTTAATGATGAGTAGTACTAGACTAGTGGTACAGGCCAGGGCAGCAGTATATTATTAATTATTATTATTATGCAATTGCCTTGCCTGTCTGCTCACAGAGAGACCCAAATTACATACATTTTATGTTCGGTTGTACCAAGCTTCCTTTTAAAGCTAGCAAAGAAAATTTAAAAAATAGCTGTAGGGGTCAAATATATAAGCAAACATAATAAACAACAACACACACAGTCGTAAAATGATTGAAGAGAAAAAATGAATCAAATGAAATAAAAGAAGACAATACTATAAGTTACTATGTTATGGTCAAATTGGGAGTTGCATCTCGGCATTCCTCTTGGTCCTTCCTTCCATGGACGCTCCGTCCATCAATCTTGGGTGCCACTGCCTGCCTGGCGGATGTGGATTGGAAAGGTAAGTGTGAGTTGTTTATCCCAGTATTGCACAGGGTAAAGGCCGACCTGTAAGTGTAGATGGAAAAACAAAAGGGATATTGAAAGATCAAGGAGAAAAGTAAAGTTAAAATGCATAAATTACGGAGGAG
Source organism: Calotriton arnoldi (assembly GCA_963921515.1). Taxonomy (NCBI): domain Eukaryota; kingdom Metazoa; phylum Chordata; class Amphibia; order Caudata; family Salamandridae; genus Calotriton; species Calotriton arnoldi. The sequence continues at coordinate 14,001 of CAWUFW010002696.1, read as the reverse complement.
TGCAACAAGATCACTTTCAGAGGCAGCATGGCTAAATCATGTCTACTCTGTTTCCAGCATTAACCTAAAACAACATCAGGACAGAGCAGGCCAGCGGCGCCCACCCAACCTCCACTTAGCTTATATTTTGAGTCAGACAGAGCACACATATACAGCAACATAGCATTTTCCAAATTAAGTAACTAAATCAATGCACCGCTGTCAGTCATACCACTACACTTGCCTCCCCCACTACACATACATGTAGGTCTGCTGTGGTTGTTGTTGACTTGTTTACCTTTTAGGCCACTTCATGAAACGCCCGAGTTATTCCATCAATCATCTCCGATCCTACTGACTGACTGACCTCGACGAGTATAGTATGGTCATCATGGTGTCCAACTCTGTAGTGTACCGAGTGAGTCTAGATTCCATATTCAAAAATGCAATGGATCGGCCTGCAGTAGAAGTACAATTTTGTTATTAAACAACAAGAAGGGAAACATTTACTTGAGTCACTTTTTTGTGTGTAGAATAGATTAAATACTAGTGCACTTCATGCACAACAACGACAACACAAACACCAATCACTCAGAGTCAGCGTCCAATGCATGCCATCATCATTACCTGTTGTTAAGGGGCAGTCCCTTTTAGCTCGGAAAGGAGGATAGCTATAGTCAATTAGTCATGTTCTTTGGAGGGACTCGACGAGGCAGGCACACATTTCTTGTACTATTCTCCATCCAATGTCTGGCTTGAGGGAAATTGATTTAGGGCGACTCAGGAGGAGTGGCCTGGAGCAGGACTCGGAGGAGTGGACTTACTTCTTTAATGACTGCACACAGTTGCAACTCCAATCCGGCAATAAAAGAGTAAGACGGTGGTGATGGATTTGTTGTGATTCGAACCAGAAAGACAGAGACACACACAAATAATAAAAGTAAATAAGGAAGAAAGAAAAAGTAACAAGTTGAAAGCCTAGTTGTCAGGGAGATAGAGCTCGTCCTAAAACTCTGGTGGTTCACCCCGAAATAGGTCATCTAACACACTACTTCCATGACCTAAGTCGCTGTCATCATCTTCCTGCTGTGCTGCTTCAGGCATGGCGTAATCCGGTAGTTTAAAGTGCTGATTCATTTTGATCATGGTTAATCTCTCCACGTTTTGGGGCGAGAGACTGGTCCTTTTCACTGTTACAACGGCAGCAGCAGCACTGAAAACACGCTCAGAAGAGACACTTGCGACAGGGCAAGCCAGATAGTTTATCGCCAGCCTACTGAGCTCTGGCCATTGGCCTCTTTTCCCAAGCCAATACACCAATGGGTTTTGATCAATGTAGACCTCTGTTGGGGCATCCAGATAGGCCTGGACCATCCGCTCAATGATCAGGGGTGCTCCGCTTTGCTCTGCCTCTTTTGCCTTTGCCTCAGCATTGGACCTAACAAGCCCTTGCCGTACATACCATTCCTGTGCCGATTTTACTGGGGCTGATGATCCTGTTCCTGCTGCTGTTGATGTTGTTCTTGGTGTTGTTGGTGGTTTTGACTGCTGTGAGCCAACCACACTGCCCTCAGGCTCTGAAGTTGAACTTGACGCCGGCTGCCCTGCAGTACTTGTTGTGGGATGGAGTAGCGGGCCTCTAATTCCGAGCCATTCTTTTTCTAAGCGACTGGCTTCCACAGCTATCAAAGTTTTGTACTTGGCAACATCCACTTCTGAAAAAGGAATCAATGTGTTAGTGTTCAGTATTGCTTTGTACCGTGGATCCAGAATTGTGGCAGAAATGTAATGATTGGATGACACAATGTCTCTTTGCACCCTTGTATTTTCAGATAAGCAAAGGGTTAAGCTCTCCACCAACTCATATGCTTCTTTTTTTTCCTCCACACCTGCGTACATTGCAGACACCCCCTTCAGCTGTTCCTGTAGCATGTGCAACAATGGGATAGCTTGGCCCATAGTTAACCCTGGGCGGAGTTCGCAGAGTTGCGCTACGCGAAACTCCGCGAAGTGGAAATCAAACTCCGCTACGCGGAGCTCCGCAAGTGGCGGAGTGCGATAGAAAAATGCTGTTCGTGGTGATTTTCAGTGCCGGATGCTTGTCCGCACTGTGTAATCATCGCGAACGGCACCATGCACAGCGCAAGCAGGCGCTGCTTTCCTTTCTGCCGCTCGAGTAGATTTTTACTTGAGCGGCCACTTTCTCAACGCAAACGGGCAGTTTCTCAACGCAAGCGGTCGCGAGCATATGCGACCACTCGCAATGAGAAACCTGACCCCCCCGCGCTGAGAAATCTCGCCGGGAAGTTTATTTTCCACACTCGCGCTCGCCAACTTGATGTTGACGATCGCGAACAAGGAAAAATCTCGCCGGGAGGTGGATTTTCCTCGCTTGCGCACACCAACTTGACGTTGACGAACGCGAGCGAGGAAAAAAACTCTGCTACTCTATGCGGGGCGGAGTTTTTCGGATCGCCACGAGCTCCGCATAACACGGAGTTCTGAAAACTCCGCAAACTCAGCGAGCGGAGCGGAGCGGAGTTCACCGCCCAGGCCTACCCATAGTACAGTCCTCCTTGCTGACTTCACGTGTGAAGAGCTCGAAAGGAAGTAGCATCTCTGTCAGGCATTTAACTAGGTCCCATTGGTCCATGTCAACGGTCATGCCTTTCACAGTAGCATCCCCTCTTTGCATGATATATTCATTGATTGGTCTGTACTGCTCAAACAGATGTTCAAGCATGTAATAAGTTGAGTTCCAACGTGTTGGCACCTCCTGGATGAGTGCTTTAAATGGCACTCTATGCTCATGTTGAATGATCCTCAGCTGCTTCCGGGCTTTAAAAAAAAGGCTGAAATGTGTGCAGATTCTTCTGCAGGTGGTCAGTAAGTTGCTGATTCAGTCTTCTTTTTTCAGAAAGTCTTGAACAATAATGTTAATGCAGTGCGCCAAACACAGGACCCTGAAATAGCCACCATCGTACATGGCCCTAACTATATTACTGCCATTGTCTGTGGCAACAAAACCAATGTTAAGCCCTCTTGGGTGCGGCCATTCAAAGACCTTGCTGTTAAACTCTTCCAAAATGTTTGCAGCAGTATGAGATTTCTCCATGGGGAACATGGCTACAGTTGCATGTTTCCGAATGGCATTAAAAATCTCAGCAGTGTCAACACCTGCAGATATCTTTTATCGAACCCCCACAAAAGAGATCCAGTGTGCAGTGATGCACATGTAATCAGTGGCTTGGCAACTGGTCCACATGTCTGTTGTCAGGTGGATAGTGTGAACAGCACTCTGCTGCAAAGCTTGTGCAAGCAATTCCAGCAGGTCGTGATGTAGTGCTGGAACAGCAACTCTGGCAAAATAGGACTGGCTAGGAACCTTCCATTTTGGGCAGATGGTTATCACAAATTCAAGAAAACCCACCCCTTCCACAAAAGAAAAAGGGAGAAGGTCCAGCGCTAACATTTTAGCCAGCTTCGCATTGTACAAATGTGCCGTTTGGTGGTTGCGTTCATACTGTCACTCCGACCTAAACATGCTGACAATGGTAGCCTGGATTTTTTTCTTTTCTGGTGCCACTGATGCAGGTGACATCTTCTTGACACCAGATGTTGTTAGACTCAACACACACTTCGTTGCAGTACTCTCTTGTCTGGGACCCCTTGGTGTCTCAGCCTGACTCTTACTCTTGTGCCACTGTGATGTTGCTGATGCTGATCTGGCCGGTACCACTGGACTGCTGGGGACAGGGCTACTTTGTGTACCAGAGAAACTGTCTCCCTCTTGTTCACCTTCCACCGTGATCGGATCTTCTACTCCTTCATCCCCACCAACAACAATGGGTACAGTTTTTTGCCCGCTAAGGTGCGCCTCCGACTGGATCATGTGGTGTTTTTTCAGATGGGTTGTTTGGCCTCCGGTACCATAGTTTGTACCAAGCTTACTCCGACTAACACCTTGTCCACAAATGGAGCATATCGCAATGTTCACCTCCTTCCTGCTAACCAAAAAGAAGTCCCAAACTGGGGAGCTGAACTTTCTGGAGCTGCTGGTGCCACTTCCAATGCAAAAGAAACAATTGATGGACGGAATGCTGGACAATGCAAACATTCACCCCCAGTCACAAGGATCTGGGTTAAATCCATCATTCTTTTGCTCACCACACCACCCCAGTTTGGACCCAGCCATATGCAAATCAGTCTTGACCCTGTTCCTTGTGGGAACAGTCCAGCCCGAACTGCCAAGCCAGGTCCTCCTGGACCGGAAACAAGCATCCTAGGACCGGTTTCAGGGCATCACCCTTCTTCAGCCAGGCTAGCTTGAATCCAGTGGTGTAGTGAGCACGGGACCCACGTCTGGGCATACCCTTCCCACTTAGGGCGACAAATGCAAAAGAAACAATTGATGGACGGAATGCTGGACAATGCAAACATTCACCCCCAGTCACAAGGATCTGGGTTAAATCCATCATTCTTTTGCTCACCACACCACCCCAGTTTGGACCCAGCCATATGCAAATCAGTCTTGACCCTGTTCCTTGTGGGAACAGTCCAGCCCGAACTGCCAAGCCAGGTCCTCCCTGGACCGGAAACAAGCATCCTAGGACCGGTTTCAGGGCATCACCCTTCTTCAGCCAGGCTAGCTTGAATCCAGTGGTGTAGTGAGCACGGGACCCACGTCTGGGCATACCCTTCCCACTTAGGGCGACAAATGCAAAAGAAACAATTGATGGACGGAATGCTGGACAATGCAAACATTCACCCCCAGTCACAAGGATCTGGGTTAAATCCATTATTCTTTTGCTCACCACACCACCCCAGTTTGGACCCAGCCATATGCAAATCAGTCTTGACCCTGTTCCTTGTGGGAACAGTCCAGCCCGAACTGCCAAGCCAGGTCCTCCCTGGACCGGAAACAAGCATCCTAGGACCGGTTTCAGGGCATCACCCTTCTTCATCCAGGCTAGCTTGAATCCAGTGGTGTAGTGAGCACGGGACCCACGTCTGGGCATACCCTTCCCACTTAGGGCGACAAATGCAAAAGAAACAATTGATGGACGGAATGCTGGACAATGCAAACATTCACCCCCAGTCACAAGGATCTGGGTTAAATCCATCATTCTTTTGCTCACCACACCACCCCAGTTTGGACCCAGCCATATGCAAATCAGTCTTGACCCTGTTCCTTGTGGGAACAGTCCAGCCCGAACTGCCAAGCCAGGTCCTCCCTGGACCGGAAACAAGCATCCTAGGACCGGTTTCAGGGCATCACCCTTCTTCAGCCAGGCTAGCTTGAATCCAGTGGTGTAGTGAGCACGGGACCCACGTCTGGGCATACCCTTCCAACTTAGGGCGACAAATGCAAAAGAAACAATTGATGGACGGAATGCTGGACAATGCAAACATTCACCCCCAGTCACAAGGATCTGGGTTAAATCCATCATTCTTTTGCTCACCACACCACCCCAGTTTGGACCCAGCCATATGCAAATCAGTCTTGACCCTGTTCCTTGTGGGAACAGTCCAGCCCGAACTGCCAAGCCAGGTCCTCCCTGGACCGGAAACAAGCATCCTAGGACCGGTTTCAGGGCATCACCCTTCTTCAGCCAGGCTAGCTTGAATCCAGTGGTGTAGTGAGCACGGGACCCACGTCTGGGCATACCCCTTCCCACTTAGGGCGACAAATGCAAAAGAAACAATTGATGGACGGAATGCTGGACAATGCAAACATTCACCCCCAGTCACAAGGATCTGGGTTAAATCCATCATTCTTTTGCTCACCACACCACCCCAGTTTGGACCCAGCCATATGCAAATCAGTCTTGACCCTGTTCCTTGTGGGAACAGTCCAGCCCGAACTGCCAAGCCAGGTCCTCCCTGGACCGGAAACAAGCATCCTAGGACCGGTTTCAGGGCATCACCCTTCTTCCGCCAGGCTAGCTTGAATCCAGTGGTGTAGTGAGCACGGGACCCACGTCTGGGCATACCCTTCCCACTTAGGGCGACAAATGCAAAAGAAACAATTGATGGACGGAATGCTGGACAATGCAAACATTCACCCCCAGTCACAAGGATCTGGGTTAAATCCATCATTCTTTTCCTCACCACACCACCCCAGTTTGGACCCAGCCATATGCAAATCAGTCTTGACCCTGTTCCTTGTGGGAACAGTCCAGCCCGAACTGCCAAGCCAGGTCCTCCCTGGACCGGAAACAAGCATCCTAGGACCGGTTTCAGGGCATCACCCTTCTTCAGCCAGGCTAGCTTGAATCCAGTGGTGTAGTGAGCACGGGACCCACGTCTGGGCATACCCTTCCCACTTAGGGCGACAAATGCAAAAGAAACAATTGATGGACGGAATGCTGGACAATGCAAACATTCACCCCCAGTCACAAGGATCTGGGTTAAATCCATCATTCTTTTGCTCACCACACCACCCCAGTTTGGACCCAGCCATATGCAAATCAGTCTTGACCCTGTTCCTTGTGGGAACAGTCCAGCCCGAACTGCCAAGCCAGGTCCTCCCTGGACCGGAAACAAGCATCCTAGGACCGGTTTCAGGGCATCACCCTTCTTCAGCCAGGCTAGCTTGAATCCAGTGGTGTAGTGAGCACGGGACCCACGTCTGGGCATACCCTTCCCACTTAGGGCGACAAATGCAAAAGAAACAATTGATGGACGGAATGCTGGACAAGGCAAACATTCACCCCCAGTCACAAGGATCTGGGTTAAATCCATCATTCTTTTGCTCACCACACCACCCCAGTTTGGACCCAGCCATATGCAAATCAGTCTTGACCCTGTTCCTTGTGGGAACAGTCCAGCCCGAACTGCCAAGCCAGGTCCTCCCTGGACCGGAAACAAGCATCCTAGGACCGGTTTCAGGGCATCATCCTTCTTCAGCCAGGCTAGCTTGAATCCAGTGGTGTAGTGAGCACGGGACCCACGTCTGGGCATACCCTTCCAACTTAGGGCGACAAATGCAAAAGAAACAATTGATGGGCGGAATGCTGGACAATGCAAACATTCACCCCCAGTCACAAGGATCTGGGTTAAATCCATCATTCTTTTGCTCACCACACCACCCCAGTTTGGACCCAGCCATATGCAAATCAGTCTTGACCCTGTTCCTTGTGGGAACAGTCCAGCCCGAACTGCCAAGCCAGGTCCTCCCTGGACCGGAAACAAACATCCTAGGACCGGTTTCAGGGCATCACCCTTCTTCAGCCAGGCTAGCTTGAATCCAGTGGTGTAGTGAGCACGGGGCCCACGTCTGGGCATACCCTTCCCACTTAGGGCGACAAATGCAAAAGAAACAATTAATGGACGGAATGCTGGACAATGCAAACATTCACCCCCAGTCACAAGGATCTGGGTTAAATCCATCATTCTTTTGCTCACCACCACACCACCCCAGTTTGGACCCAGCCATATGCAAATCAGTCTTGACCCTGTTCCTTGTGGGAACAGTCCAGCCCGAACTGCCAAGCCAGGTCCTCCCTGGACCGGAAACAAGCATCCTAGGACCGGTTTCAGGGCATCACCCTTCTTCAGCCAGGCTAGCTTGAATCCAGTGGTGTAGTGAGCACGGGACCCACGTCTGGGCATACCCTTCCCACTTAGGGCGACAAATGCAAAAGAAACAATTGATGGACGGAATGCTGGACAATGCAAACATTCACCCCCAGTCACAAGGATCTGGGTTAAATCCATCATTCTTTTGCTCACCACACCACCCCAGTTTGGACCCAGCCATATGCAAATCAGTCTTGACCCTGTTCCTTGTGGGAACAGTCCAGCCCGAACTGCCAAGCCAGGTCCTCCCTGGACCGGAAACAAGCATCCTAGGACCGGTTTCAGGGCATCACCCTTCTTCAGCCAGGCTAGCTTGAATCCAGTGGTGTAGTGAGCACGGGACCCACGTCTGGGCATACCCTTCCCACTTAGGGCGACAAATGCAAAAGAAACAATTGATGGACGGAATGCTGGACAATGCAAACATTCACCCCCAGTCACAAGGATCTGGGTTAAATCCATCATTCTTTTGCTCACCACACCACCCCCAGTTTGGACCCAGCCATATGCAAATCAGTCTTGACCCTGTTCCTTGTGGGAACAGTCCAGCCCGAACTGCCAAGCCAGGTCCTCCCTGGACCGGAAACAAGCATCCTAGGACCGGTTTCAGGGCATCACCCTTCTTCAGCCAGGCTAGCTTGAATCCAGTGGTGTAGTGAGCACGGGACCCACGTCTGGGCATACCCTTCCCACTTAGGGCGACAAATGCAAAAGAAACAATTGATGGACGGAATGCTGGACAATGCAAACATTCACCCCCAGTCACAAGGATCTGGGTTAAATCCATCATTCTTTTGCTCACCACACCACCCCAGTTTGGACCCAGCCATATGCAAATCAGTCTTGACCCTGTTCCTTGTGGGAACAGTCCAGCCCGAACTGCCAAGCCAGGTCCTCCCTGGACCGGAAACAAGCATCCTAGGACCGGTTTCAGGGCATCACCCTTCTTCAGCCAGGCTAGCTTGAATCCAGTGGTGTAGTGAGCACGGGACCCACGTCTGGGCATACCCTTCCCACTTAGGGCGACAAATGCAAAAGAAACAATTGATGGACGGAATGCTGGACAATGCAAACATTCACCCCCAGTCACAAGGATCTGGGTTAAATCCATCATTCTTTTGCTCACCACACCACCCCAGTTTGGACCCAGCCATATGCAAATCAGTCTTGACCCTGTTCCTTGTGGGAACAGTCCAGCCCGAACTGCCAAGCCAGGTCCTCCCTGGACCGGAAACAAGCATCCTAGGACCGGTTTCAGGGCATCACCCTTCTTCAGCCAGGCTAGCTTGAATCCAGTGGTGTAGTGAGCACGGGACCCACGTCTGGGCATACCCTTCCCACTTAGGGCGACAAATGCAAAGAAACAATTGATGGACGGAATGCTGGACAATGCAAACATTCACCCCCAGTCACAAGGATCTGGGTTAAATCCATCATTCTTTTGCTCACCACACCACCCCAGTTTGGACCCAGCCATATGCAAATCAGTCTTGACCCTGTTCCTTGTGGGAACAGTCCAGCCCGAACTGCCAAGCCAGGTCCTCCCTGGACCGGAAACAAGCATCCTAGGACCGGTTTCAGGGCATCACCCTTCTTCAGCCAGGCTAGCTTGAATCCAGTGGTGTAGTGAGCACGGGACCCACGTCTGGGCATACCCTTCCCACTTAGGGCGACAAATGCAAAGAAACAATTGATGGACGGAATGCTGGACAATGCAAACATTCACCCCCAGTCACAAGGATCTGGGTTAAATCCATCATTCTTTTGCTCACCACACCACCCCAGTTTGGACCCAGCCATATGCAAATCAGTCTTGACCCTGTTCCTTGTGGGAACAGTCCAGCCCGAACTGCCAAGCCAGGTCCTCCCTGGACCGGAAACAAGCATCCTAGGACCGGTTTCAGGGCATCACCCTTCTTCAGCCAGGCTAGCTTGAATCCAGTGGTGTAGTGAGCACGGGACCCACGTCTGGGCATACCCTTCCCACTTAGGGCGACAAATGCAAAGAAACAATTGATGGACGGAATGCTGGACAATGCAAACATTCACCCCCAGTCACAAGGATCTGGGTTAAATCCATCATTCTTTTGCTCACCACACCACCCCCAGTTTGGACCCAGCCATATGCAAATCAGTCTTGACCCTGTTCCTTGTGGGAACAGTCCAGCCCGAACTGCCAAGCCAGGTCCTCCCTGGACCGGAAACAAGCATCCTAGGACCGGTTTCAGGGCATCACCCTTCTTCAGCCAGGCTAGCTTGAATCCAGTGGTGTAGTGAGCACGGGACCCACGTCTGGGCATACCCTTCCCACTTAGGGCGACAAATGCAAAAGAAACAATTGATGGACGGAATGCTGGACAATGCAAACATTCACCCCCAGTCACAAGGATCTGGGTTAAATCCATCATTCTTTTGCTCACCACACCACCCCAGTTTGGACCCAGCCATATGCAAATCAGTCTTGACCCTGTTCCTTGTGGGAACAGTCCAGCCCGAACTGCCAAGCCAGGTCCTCCCTGGACCGGAAACAAGCATCCTAGGACCGGTTTCAGGGCATCACCCTTCTTCAGCCAGGCTAGCTTGAATCCAGTGGTGTAGTGAGCACGGGACCCACGTCTGGGCATACCCTTCCCACTTAGGGCGACAAATGCAAAAGAAACAATTGATGGACGGAATGCTGGACAATGCAAACATTCACCCCCAGTCACAAGGATCTGGGTTAAATCCATCATTCTTTTGCTCACCACACCACCCCAGTTTGGACCCAGCCATATGCAAATCAGTCTTGACCCTGTTCCTTGTGGGAACAGTCCAGCCCGAACTGCCAAGCCAGGTCCTCCCTGGACCGGAAACAAGCATCCTAGGACCGGTTTCAGGGCATCACCCTTCTTCAGCCAGGCTAGCTTGAATCCAGTGGTGTAGTGAGCACGGGACCCACGTCTGGGCATACCCTTCCCACTTAGGGCGACAAATGCAAAAGAAACAATTGATGGACGGAATGCTGGACAATGCAAACATTCACCCCCAGTCACAAGGATCTGGGTTAAATCCATCATTCTTTTGCTCACCACACCACCCCAGTTTGGACCCAGCCATATGCAAATCAGTCTTGACCCTGTTCCTTGTGGGAACAGTCCAGCCCGAACTGCCAAGCCAGGTCCTCCCTGGACCGGAAACAAGCATCCTAGGACCGGTTTCAGGGCATCACCCTTCTTCAGCCAGGCTAGCTTGAATCCAGTGGTGTAGTGAGCACGGGACCCACGTCTGGGCATACCCTTCCCACTTAGGGCGACAAATGCAAAAGAAACAATTGATGGACGGAATGCTGGACAATGCAAACATTCACCCCCAGTCACAAGGATCTGGGTTAAATCCATCATTCTTTTGCTCACCACACCACCCCAGTTTGGACCCAGCCATATGCAAATCAGTCTTGACCCTGTTCCTTGTGGGAACAGTCCAGCCCGAACTGCCAAGCCAGGTCCTCCCTGGACCGGAAACAAGCATCCTAGGACCGGTTTCAGGGCATCACCCTTCTTCAGCCAGGCTAGCTTGAATCCAGTGGTGTAGTGAGCACGGGACCCACGTCTGGGCATACCCTTCCCACTTAGGGCGACAAATGCAAAAGAAACAATTGATGGACGGAATGCTGGACAATGCAAACATTCACCCCAGTCACAAGGATCTGGGTTAAATCCATCATTCTTTTGCTCACCACACCACCCCAGTTTGGACCCAGCCATATGCAAATCAGTCTTGACCCTGTTCCTTGTGGGAACAGTCCAGCCCGAACTGCCAAGCCAGGTCCTCCCTGGACCGGAAACAAGCATCCTAGGACCGGTTTCAGGGCATCACCCTTCTTCAGCCAGGCTAGCTTGAATCCAGTGGTGTAGTGAGCACGGGACCCACGTCTGGGCATACCCTTCCCACTTAGGGCGACAAATGCAAAAGAAACAATTGATGGACGGAATGCTGGACAATGCAAACATTCACCCCCAGTCACAAGGATCTGGGTTAAATCCATCATTCTTTTGCTCACCACACCACCCCAGTTTGGACCCAGCCATATGCAAATCAGTCTTGACCCTGTTCCTTGTGGGAACAGTCCAGCCCGAACTGCCAAGCCAGGTCCTCCCTGGACCGGAAACAAGCATCCTAGGACCGGTTTCAGGGCATCACCCTTCTTCAGCCAGGCTAGCTTGAATCCAGTGGTGTAGTGAGCACGGGACCCACGTCTGGGCATACCCTTCCCACTTAGGGCGACAAATGCAAAAGAAACAATTGATGGACGGAATGCTGGACAATGCAAACATTCACCCCCAGTCACAAGGATCTGGGTTAAATCCATCATTCTTTTGCTCACCACACCACCCCAGTTTGGACCCAGCCATATGCAAATCAGTCTTGACCCTGTTCCTTGTGGGAACAGTCCAGCCCGAACTGCCAAGCCAGGTCCTCCCTGGACCGGAAACAAGCATCCTAGGACCGGTTTCAGGGCATCACCCTTCTTCAGCCAGGCTAGCTTGAATCCAGTGGTGTAGTGAGCACGGGACCCACGTCTGGGCATACCCTTCCCACTTAGGGCGACAAATGCAAAAGAAACAATTGATGGACGGAATGCTGGACAATGCAAACATTCACCCCCAGTCACAAGGATCTGGGTTAAATCCATCATTCTTTTGCTCACCACACCACCCCAGTTTGGACCCAGCCATATGCAAATCAGTCTTGACCCTGTTCCTTGTGGGAACAGTCCAGCCCGAACTGCCAAGCCAGGTCCTCCCTGGACCGGAAACAAGCATCCTAGGACCGGTTTCAGGGCATCACCCTTCTTCAGCCAGGCTAGCTTGAATCCAGTGGTGTAGTGAGCACGGGACCCACGTCTGGGCATACCCTTCCCACTTAGGGCGACAAATGCAAAAGAAACAATTGATGGACGGAATGCTGGACAATGCAAACATTCACCCCCAGTCACAAGGATCTGGGTTAAATCCATCATTCTTTTGCTCACCACACCACCCCAGTTTGGACCCAGCCATATGCAAATCAGTCTTGACCCTGTTCCTTGTGGGAACAGTCCAGCCCGAACTGCCAAGCCAGGTCCTCCCTGGACCGGAAACAAGCATCCTAGGACCGGTTTCAGGGCATCACCCTTCTTCAGCCAGGCTAGCTTGAATCCAGTGGTGTAGTGAGCACGGGACCCACGTCTGGGCATACCCTTCCCACTTAGGGCGACAAATGCAAAAGAAACAATTGATGGACGGAATGCTGGACAATGCAAACATTCACCCCCAGTCACAAGGATCTGGGTTAAATCCATCATTCTTTTGCTCACCACACCACCCCAGTTTGGACCCAGCCATATGCAAATCAGTCTTGACCCTGTTCCTTGTGGGAACAGTCCAGCCCGAACTGCCAAGCCAGGTCCTCCCTGGACCGGAAACAAGCATCCTAGGACCGGTTTCAGGGCATCACCCTTCTTCAGCCAGGCTAGCTTGAATCCAGTGGTGTAGTGAGCACGGGACCCACGTCTGGGCATACCCTTCCCACTTAGGGCGACAAATGCAAAAGAAACAATTGATGGACGGAATGCTGGACAATGCAAACATTCACCCCCAGTCACAAGGATCTGGGTTAAATCCATCATTCTTTTGCTCACCACACCACCCCAGTTTGGACCCAGCCATATGCAAATCAGTCTTGACCCTGTTCCTTGTGGGAACAGTCCAGTCCGAACTGCCAAGCCAGGTCCTCCCTGGACCGGAAACAAGCATCCTAGGACCGGTTTCAGGGCATCACCCTTCTTCAGCCAGGCTAGCTTGAATCCAGTGGTGTAGTGAGCACGGGACCCACGTCTGGGCATACCCTTCCCACTTAGGGCGACAAATGCAAAGAAACAATTGATGGACGGAATGCTGGACAATGCAAACATTCACCCCCAGTCACAAGGATCTGGGTTAAATCCATCATTCTTTTGCTCACCACACCACCCCAGTTTGGACCCAGCCATATGCAAATCAGTCTTGACCCTGTTCCTTGTGGGAACAGTCCAGCCCGAACTGCCAAGCCAGGTCCTCCCTGGACCGGAAACAAGCATCCTAGGACCGGTTTCAGGGCATCACCCTTCTTCAGCCAGGCTAGCTTGAATCCAGTGGTGTAGTGAGCACGGGACCCACGTCTGGGCATACCCTTCCCACTTAGGGCGACAAATGCAAAAGAAACAATTGATGGACGGAATGCTGGACAATGCAAACATTCACCCCCAGTCACAAGGATCTGGGTTAAATCCATCATTCTTTTGCTCACCACACCACCCCAGTTTGGACCCAGCCATATGCAAATCAGTCTTGACCCTGTTCCTTGTGGGAACAGTCCAGCCCGAACTGCCAAGCCAGGTCCTCCCTGGACCGGAAACAGCACAATGCAACTGAACCAGCACAA